>ML101604.1:10988-50081 GCA_003697995.1 Taxidea taxus jeffersonii | reverse complement strand
AGTATTCTTGGCTGCATGTTTTTCTCGTTTAGTGCTCTGAATATATCATGCCAGTTCTTTCTGGCCTGCCAGGTCTCTGTGGATAAGTCGGCTGCCAATCTAATATTTTTACCATTGTATGTTACAGACTTCTTGTCCCGTGCTGCTTTCAGGATTTTCTCTTTGTCACTAAGACTTGTAAATTTTACTATTAGATGGCGGGGTGTGGACCGATTCCTATTGATTTTGAGGGGTGTTCTTTGCACCTCCTGGATTTTGATGCTTGTTCCCCTTGCCATATTAGGGAAATTCTCTACAATAATCCTCTCCAGTATACCTTCTGCTCCTATTTCTCTTTCTTCTTCTTCTGGAATCCCAATTATTCTAATGTTGTTTCGTCTTATGGCATCACTTATCTCTCGAATTCTCCCCTTGTGGTCCAGTAGTTGTTTGTCTCTCTTTTGCTCAGCTTCTTTATTCTCTGCCATTTGGTCTTCTATATCACTAATTCTGTCTTCTGCCTCATTTATCCTAGCAGTAAGCGCCTCCATTTTTGATTGCACCTCATTAATAGCTTTTTTAATTTCAACTTGATTAGACTTTAGTTCTTTTATTTCTCCAGAAAGGGCTTTTATTTCTCCTGACAGTGTTTCTCTAATATCTTCCATGCCTTTTTCAAGCCCGGCTAGAACCTTGAGAATCGTCATCCTGAATTCCAGATCTGACATATTACCAATGTCTGTACTGATTAGGTCCCTAGCCTTAGGTCCTGCCTCCTGTTCTTTTTTTTGTGGTGAGTTTTTCCGCCTTGTCATTTTGTCCAGATAAGAATCCCCTGTTCTCCTTGTTAAGTGAACTTGGTCTTGGCTGGATTTCTTTGATCTTCTGGGGGAGGGGCCTGTTGTAGTGATTCTCAGGTGTCTTTGCCCCAGGCGGAGTTGCACCGCCCTTACCAGGGGCCGGGCTAAGTAATCCTCTCAGGTTCACTTTCGGGAGGGAGCTTTTGTTCCCTGAATGCTTTCCGTAGAGTTCTGGAGGACGGGAATGAAAATGGCGGCCTCCCAATCTCTGGCTCAGAGGAGCCGAGAGCTAGGGGCCCCAGTCTTCAGTGCGCCTTCAGAGAAAAGCGTTTAATCACTCCTGTCTCCCCAGCCTCCGGCCGCACTTGGAGAAAATCGTGCGTAATCAGTCCCGTCTCACTGGCTTCTGGGAGCGCTCTGAGCTCACCCAGCCTGTGACCAAGCATCTCTGTCTCTGGCAGGGTCCCACCTGGAGTCTCCGAACCCCGCAGATCCCTGAGCTCTCCCAGGTCGGAGTCTCCCCAGATCTTGTTGGGACCCCTCGCACAGAAGCACCGGCCCGTGTCACAGACCACGGCTCTAGGAAACCCTGAGTTGAGAGCTCACTCCTCGGCTCTGTCTCCGCAGCTGGCTGCCCTGCTTTAATACCTGTGAGCTCTGCGACACTCAGACACCCCTGATCCTTCTGCGACCCCGCGGGACCTGAGTCCATGCTGTCCCCGTGAGGTCTTCACCCCAGTTTAGCCTCTGGAGCGATGTCCCTCCATGGAGCAGACTTTTAAAAGTCCTGATTTTGTGCTCCGTTGTTCCGCCGCTTGCTGGGAGCCGGCCCCTCCCCGCCTGGGTCTATCTTCCCGTCACGTTGGATTCACTTCTCCGCTGGTCCTACCTTTTAGAAAGTGGTCGATTTTCTGTTTCTAGAATTGTTGTTTTTCTTCTCTTCGATCTCCTGTTGGATTCGTAGGTGTTCGGAATGGTTTGATAGGCTATCTAGCTGATCTCCTGCTGCCTGATGTCGTCTCAGCCTGCTACTTCTCCGCCATCTTGACTCCTCCCCCCCATCATAAAATTTCTTAAAAAGATCCCAATTCCTCAACACTAAAAATCCTTTTTTAAAAAGCTTCTCCACCTCCAGGGATTTGTACATTCTGTTTCCTCTCTCTGGAACGTCCTTCCAATCCTTGTGCCCTAAGGGCACACCCTCAGCCTTCCCTCCTCCTCCTTCTTCCTCACTGGGATGCTGTCAACTCATCCTCTACATCTCTACTGACACGTTTTTGCCAGAGAAGACCTTTCCTGACCCTGCCCTCCCCCCATCCTAAATCAGGTTCTCTAGAGCTGCAGTGTCTGTTAGGGTAGGTCCTAACCTTCATGTGTCTATTCAAATTGAAATGAAACAAAACTCAAAATTAAGTTTTTCAGGTACACATTTCAAGGATTTAATAACTACATGTGGCTAGCATTTACTATAGGGGACAGAGCAGACTTAGACTAAGCTGGTTAATTTATGTGTCAACTTGACCGGACCAAGGGATGCCTGGTGAGACATTATTTCTGTTAGGGCACTACTGGAAGAAATTAGCACTCCAATCGGTGAAATGAGCAAAACATATGGCCCTCCGTAATATTGGTGGGCATCACCCAATCCACTGAGGGCACTAATAGTAAAAAAAAAAAAAAAAAAAAGTAGAGGAATGGAGAACTCACTCTCCCTTCCTGCTGGAGCTGACACATCTATCTTCTCCTGCCTTTAAATATCTGTGCCCCTGTTCTCAAGTTTTGGGACTCAGATCAGTACTTACACTATTGGCCTTTAGACTTAGACTGAATTATACCATGGACTTTCCTAGTTCTCCGTCTTGCAGATGGCAGATTGTGGGACTTCTCTGCTTTTATAACCACATGTGTCAATTCCTATAGCAAGTCTCCTCTTATATATGTCTAGGTAGGTAGGTACGTAGATAGATAGATAAATAGATAGATAGATAGATAGATATAGAGGTATCCTAATGGCTCTGTCTTTCTGGAGGACACAGACTATTTCCATCATCACAGAGAGTTCTACTGTTTAGCACTGCCCTCCACTGAAAGGATGAATGAATGCTCCATCACTAACACATTCGTTCAATCATTCAGTCACTATAGATGAAGCACCTTCTATGTGCCAAAATGCTAGCTGCTGTAGACAGGGAGTGAATAAGCCAATACAGTTCTTGCCCTCATGGAGTTGACAGTCTAGTATTGAGGACTGAAGAGTAAACAAGTATGAAAAGCAACATAATTCCTGACCCCAGTCGATGCTGTGAAGAAATAAAACAGATGATGTGGTGGAGAGTATTAAGGGCCGGCAGGTTCCTTTGGATTAAAGAGGCAGGGAAAACTTCCCTGAAGAGTGACATTGGAGCTGAAACTTCTTGAGTATGGGAGCGCCCACCATGTGAACGTGGAGGAGGGAAACAGTCCAATAAGACCATGCAATTAGCATGAAGTCCCTAAACCAGGACCATGCTGGGGATGTTCAAGGCTGAGGAGGGGCAGCACAACAAGGGAAGAGTGATATGGGACAAGGCCAGAGAAGCAGGTAGGGGCCAGATCCCATCAACTGGATAGGGAAGATTTAGGTCAAGGAGTGACATGATCCAAGGGAATAATGAATTAATTTTTAAATGCCAAAAACTTCTTGAGAAAAAAAAATATGCTACTAAATTTTCCCTGAGGTTTAAATAAATGTCCCACATAATATTTTAATGTAATTGTCTCTTAGTACACTTTCTGTTACAGTATAGCCAAGAACATTCTTCACTCATTCTTTTATTCAGCAAATATTAATTGAACAGCTATTACATGCAAAGCACTGTGTTCAATCCTGAGAAAACTGGTGAACAAGACAGATACAATCTTGCTCCGTAAAGCTTACATTTCAGTAGGGAGAGATAGGTATCAACATCAATTACTACAATCAGTGAGGGACTTAGAAAAGTGATGCATGCTTTAATGGGAAATAAAGGGAAATAGAACAGCAGAGATTTCCCTGAGCAAGAGGTTGAAATTGTGATTTATGAGCCATTAGTTTGGTAAAAAAAGGAAAAAAAAAAAAAAAACGTATTTTGGGCCAAAGCACCTATGTGTCAAGAAGAAGCCGATGGGGAAAGCAATGTGGCAGATTCCAGGCCTGAAGAAGGTGCTGATGGAGGAAAAGGCATCACGGGAGACTGGCCCTGGTGAGCTGTGAGCACAGCAGTGGACGGACGGGGCAGGGCATTTTCAGCCCCAGCAAGGACGGTGGTCTTCTTGCTGAAAACAGTGGGGAGACGCAGAAGGGACTATAAGCAGGGACATACCTCGAGGTCATGGTCACACATTTGGGGGGTCATCTTGGTCATCTTGGGTCATCTTAGAGGGCATGAAGGCAGAGGCAGGGAGAGGACTCAGATATGGTACAAGTAGCTCAGGTGAGAGATGATGGTCTTGAAGGAGTAGGAGGGAGGAGGGTGGAACTGAGAATATTTAAAAGACCCACAGCCCTGAGTGATAGACTGAATCACAGGACACAGGGCTAAGGCAAGAGAGAAGACATTGCCCAGTTTTCAGGCTTTTTCTAGCTTAGTGACTGTTGTTGTTAGATAACCCATTTTCTAAATACTTTTTATTAAGCAAACCTTTTTTTTTTTTTAAGATTTTATTCATTTATTTGACAGAGAGATAGAGAACACAGCAGGGGGAGCGGCAGTCAGAGGGAGAGGGAGAAGCAGGCTCTCCACTGAGCAGGGGAGGGACTCGATCCCAGTACCCTGAGATCATGACCTGAACCGAAGGCAGACGCTCAATGACTGAGCCACTCAGGCGCCCCTTAAGCAGACCTTTTAATGAAGTATCAATATGCACAAAAAAGTGAGCAAACCATGAGCATAGAGCTCGATGCATCTTCACCAACAGAAGACCCCATGTGAGCAGCATTCAGAGATCATCAGGCAGAAGAGCCGGTGACCCACTGAAGCCATCACTCTCCCCCAAGACATGGAGGGATTTTAAGCAGCGCCATGATATGTCTTCAAGATGGCTAATTTGGCCTGCTTTCAACATTATGTAAGCAGAGTCGTGCAATATGTATGATTTTATACCTGGTGCCTCTGACTCAACATCACGTTTGTAAGAAACATCCATGTTGTTGTCTATAGCAACAGTTTGTTCATTCTCATTACTATATAGTATAGGGCGGGGATCAAATTTATTTATCTAATGTCAATGGAAATTCTTACTATTTTCAGTTTGGGGCAACTATGAACACGTGCTTAAAAATTACTCTTGTGCATGTCTTTTGGTGAATATAGGCATACGCTTCAGTGAGGAGAGAGAGCCCTGATCACGGCGGAACCACTTTTTTTTTTTTTAAGATTTTATTTATTTATTTGAGAAAGAGAGAGAATGAGAGAGAGCATGAGAGAAGAGAGGCAGACTCTCCACCGAGCAGGCAGCCTGATATGGGGCTTGATCCCAGGACTCCAAGATCATGACCTGAGCCAAAGGCAGTTGCTTAACAGACTGAGCCACCCAGGAGCCCCTGATGGTGGAACCTCTCTTAATGTGCTGCCAAACTAGTGTGATATAAAGGCAAATCTATAGATGGAAAAAATGAAGTGAAAGCAGGAGTCAAGAGACAAGTGAGTATGCCCCACCCACCCAGGACTCTGACATCTTTCATTTCGACAGATCTTGAACTTCCATGTTGATGGCTACGCAGGGTGCAGGGATAGGAGATAAAGCTTCAAGTTTGCCAAAGGTGGGAAGAACGATAAGATACTCCTACTCAAAGTGGGGTTTGCAGATGGTTCTGTAAATTATCTGTCACCAGTCCACATTGACATATGTACAGAAATTAAGTGTTCAGAAATGTTTATAGTAATTTTATAGTGCAGTGATGTCCAAGTGGCATTCCACTTTTCTAGTAACTAATTTTGATTGTATTTTATAAAAATATCTGTCGGTGACCTATCACAGATGTTTCTAAAGCACTGTAATAGGAAACCCATGCATAAAGCTATGACTGATCCTCAAATAGCTAGACCCTCAACAAAAAGGTGAACTAGAAAAATTTTCTCATTTGTCTCAATGTGGCATGGAGTAAAGATGACAGGGAATGGTCTCACCTAAATTTGAAACCACAGTCTGGCTCTCAAGAATATGTGGTCCAAATTCATACTTCTGTTTTATTTGAAAACCCTCAAGCCAATAATTAATTTTAAAGTGGTCCTGGGTTAAAAGTGCTTGCAGGCACCTAGAAGAAACAAATTCAAATGGTTTCTTAGAAGGAAGAAAACCTCCTTTAACTCACGCTTCAAAGAATTACAACAGATAAGATGTATTGAACTTATGTTTGCAATCCAAAGTCACTCATACAGCGAAAAGGCAGAACCCAGTGAGTCAACAGAAAGAGTGGATAACCAGAATCGGATCCACAAAGACTTCAGATATTAGAAGCATCAGCTATAGAATACAAGATGTATTTATTTAATAAATGTAGAAAAATAAAATGTCTTGAAAATATAAGAATAAGGGACTATCAAGAATGACCAAGCATTCTCAAAGTGAAAAACCTGATACTTAAAATTTAGAACTCCAAGGACAGACACATCTGCTTCTGGCAATCTAGACTATTAGACATTCTGGGAGGACTTTTTCCTATAAAACAGCTAGATCCAGCATAAAACACAATTTTCTTGTGTTATGGGGCTTATAGGAAATATAGGAAATCACTAAGAGACCAGGAAATTTTAAAAAGGAACCCACCATGAGGGGAAATGGGAACCACATATGAACACAGGTTCCCAATTACAGAGAAAATTAATGTATAGCAGTTGGCAATATGGATCAAAGGAGGAAAAAAACGGACTTTTCCACAAATGTGTGGAGACCATCGTTTATCTATATGGAAAATAATAAAACTGAAACTCCACTTCCCACCTAGAACCACAGCCTCAAGTATAGAGCCTTTCACGTGTATAAGCTTCTCCCAAGGCCTTGGCAGGGGTGGGGGGTGGTGGTGGTGGTGGTGGTTCACGTAGTCTCAGGTTTTTGTAAAATTTGGAAAGATATTTTGACCACATGGTTAAGATCTCCATTCCTTTCTATTCTAACTACCTGTCCACATTTCTCCTTGTGTAGATTGTCATGGCAGGGGCTGTGAGCATTGTTTTGGATCTGGCTAAAGGGAAGTCGATTTAGAGAATTGAGTTTTGTTGGGTAATTTTACATAGTTTACAGTCACTCTTTTTGCACTTATGTTCCTGCTAGCTGCTGTTCCAGTAAAGAATGACTTTCAGATATGCTTTTTTTTTTTTTAAGATTTTATTTACTTATTTGACAGAGGTCACAAGCAGGCAGAGAGAGGAAGGGAAGCATGCCCCCCACTGAGCAGAGAGCCCGATGTGGGGCTCAATCCTAGGACCCTGGGATCATGACCTGAGCTGAAGGCAGAGGCTTTAACCCACTGAGCCACCCAGGCGCCCTTTCAGATATACTTTAACTATCTACCACGTGGACCTAACCTTTGTCATGATACACAGGTACGGTTTAGAGGTCATAGTACAGCCTGTCCTATGGCCCCCGAGAGAAATGTGTGACAAGTGGAAGGGTAATATGGTGTGAAATGTACGGAGCCAAAAGTCAGCATGTGGAAAATTCTCCCCAATCACCAGATATCTTGAAATGTCAGAAATGCGTGAATTCATGCAGTATCTACAACTGCAACTATCTTTTGACAGGATCACTTGGGACGTGATTTAACTGACCCAGAATACCTAGATTTGAAGGGCACAAGTCTGTGGTATCACTACTACAGAGAACAAATGTATTTGCCAGTGATGTCTCGAGTTTCGTGATCCCCGGTCTACTGAACCACATATTTAGTGTGTCTAATGTCTTATGCTCTGGCAGTCTGATGGGTCCAAATACCGAGCACTGTCACTGGTACTGCGACAGGAACCAAAGAAACAAGTGTCCCCATGACAAATCTCTTCAACATGTTCATCTATAGAACTAGATATGTAGTATTAGTCTAGTGAATTTGGTGATCCATTGTACTTATTTGGTTTTGGCATGCCTTAAATTCAGATTGATTTTAGGTTTTTCATAATGGTTGATTATGCCAAAATTTAAATGTGATGAGGAGAAGGTATTTTAAGGGATGTCAAAAACATAAAACTAAATAAAGAAAATGGGCTACATTTTGAAATGTCAAAAACTATTTTCTAGAACAATGGGAACCCAAGGTTCTGACAGTCCATGTCATGAAGACAAAAGAATTAAGATAGCCAAGAAAATATAGATGATAAAAATAATAATAAGAGAGAAAAAAAACGGGGCGCCTGAGCCTGGGTGGCTCAGTGGGTTAAAGCCTCTGCCTTCGGCTTGGGTCATGGTCCCGGGATCCTGGGATGGAGCCCTGCATCGGGCTCTCTGCTCGGCAGGGAGCCTGCTTCCTCCTCCTTCCTCTTCTCTCTCTGCCTACTTGTGATGTTTGTCTGTCAAGTGGATAAATAAAATCTTAAAAAAAAAAAAGACTTTCCTAGTCACCTCAAACAAAACCAGAATAAACAGTTCAACCTCTTCTTAAAAAAAAAAAAAAAAGAAAAAAACCATGGGAATTTGTACCCTGCCAAACAGGAAGTGAAGATGAGAAGGAAGATGAAAATAATAATAAAGAAAAATATAATTTATATGATCATATGTGAAGGTCTGAGGCAGCTTCAATTTGGTAAATTTGATAGTTCCATTTTTAATTTTTTGAGGAACCTCCACACTGGTTTCCATTGTGGTCATACCAGTTTACATTCCCATTACTAGTTCACAAGAGTTCCCTTTTCACCACATCCTCGACAACACTTGTTATTTCTTGTCTTTTTGATACTGGCCCTCCTGACAAGTGTGAGGTGACATCTCACTGTGGTTTTGATTTGCATTTCCCTGACGGTCCATGACATTGAGCTTCTTCATATTCTTGTTAACCTCCTGTTTGTTTTTCTTGGAAAAATGTCTGGTCTGATCCTTTGCCCATTTTTTTAATAAAGATTTTATTTATTTGACAGACAGAGATCACAAGTAGGCAGAGAGGCAGGCAGAGAGAGAGGAGGAAGCAGGCTCCCTGCCGGGCAGAGAGCCCGATGTGGGGCTCGATCCCAGGACCGTGGGATCATGACCGGAGCCGAAGGCAGAGGCTTTAACCCACTGAGCCACCCAGGGGCCCTCCCTTGCCCATTTTTAAATAGATTGGTTTAAGGTTTGTTTTTTTTTTTTTTGCTATTGAGTTGTAGGAGTTATTTATATATTTTGGATTTTAACCCTTTATCAGATATATGGTTTGCAACTATTTTCTCCCATTTGGTAGGTTGCCTTTTCATTTTACATATTTTGAAAATTAAACCCTATTCATGCCACAGACAAAATATCAATTACTAAAATAAAGTTTTAAAGGTGTAAAGCCAAAGTTCAAAAGTTTTAGAAGACAATACTGTGCTAGATTGCTTTCATTTGCTCCTCACCAGATCAATTCTCCATTCTTAACTACACTCAAGACGGTGACCTATGCGATGGCATCAACAAAATATGTGTGGCCTGTTTTCTGAGTGAGTTTGGTCAATAGGGAGACTGGGAAGTAGATCGAAGGGAAAAAGAAAATGAGGTACAGGTTTTTACAAGGATGGGATTAGGGTGAGGTTAGTGAGGCACTATTCTTTGACATGTGCCTCTCTCCAATCTCTCTGGTCTTCCCTTCTAGAGCTCAGATCAGATGTAAACTATATTTTCTCACTCTTCCATATCTTTTAATCTCTCTGTTATAGTTTTTGTTCATTTGTGTCTCTGTGCTGCTTTTGAGAGAATTTCAAATGGATCTTCCAGATGTGTCTTCCAACACATTAATTATCTCTTCCCACTTGTGGGTCTAAGCTGCCATTAACCTGCCCATTGTGTGTTCTTTTTGTGTGTGTAATTGTAAAATTGGAAATATATTGAAGGAAGGTCTGAAATGTAAGAAACAATACTGTACTATATACTTAAAATTTTACTAAAATGGTAGATCTTACATTAAGTGTTCTCATTACAGGAAAGTAGTGATAAATAATATGAGGGCAGGAGGAAACTTTTAGAGGTGCTAAATATGTTTGTGGCATAGACTGTAGTGATTTCATGGGTATATACATGTCTCCAAACTCCTTAAGCCATATATATTAAATATGTTCAAGTTTTGGTAGGTCAATCATACCTTAATAAAGTGGTTTTTTAAAAAATGAGCTGAATGGTAATAATCATGAATAATAACAATGAATAAATGTGCCTATCAGAAATTTAAAAGTTAGGTTGTGGAATCCATATAGAACACTTAATTTGAGACTGTAGAGTGTTTGGGAGGAGCACACTAACTTTGATCTTTACTAATAAGAATTTAAACACCATGTTCAGTAAATGTGGGTCTGTGGGGCTTACAGGGAGAAAGTGAGCACTGAGGGGGCATGAAGGGCAGATGAAGTCAGCCTGGGCATCATTTGCCAAGACAACAGGGAAATGGAACATTATGGACCAAACTCAACCACTCATGCACAAATCACAAAGATGCACAAATGCAAAGCAAACTACTACTAAATGGAATTCAGCAAAATATAAAAAAGATAATACAGGATGACAAAGTTGGGTTCACTCCAGGGCTAAGAATACTTTAACATTAGAAAAGCTCTTCATTATATTAACAACTAAAGAAGAAAAATTAAAGAATCATTTAAAAAGATATAGGAAATTTGGCATCTGTTTAGGGCAAACCAAAGGAAAATAGAAAGGAACTCCCTTGGGGTACCTGGGTGGCTCAGTCGGTTAAGCGTCTGCCTTTGACTCAGGTCACGATCCCACGGTCCTAGGATGGAGTCTGCTTCTTCCTCTCCCTTTGCCTGTTGTTCTGCCTGCTTGTGCACACTTTCTGTCTAATAAATAAATCTTTAAAAAAGAAAGAAAAGGATCACCTTAATCTGATGAAGGGTAGTTACAAAAACTTCTACAGAAACATTATTCATATAATGGAACATTAAAAGCATTCCATTCAAGATCAAGAATGAGCCAGATGCCCTCCATCACCATTTTTCTTTGACACTATATTAAAGGTCCTGGTCAGTAAAATAAGACCAGAAAAAAATGAAATAAATACATAAGGATTGGTAAGGAACTAAAATCTTAGGTGGCAGTTAATTTTTCAGCATATTGAGATTAGTATATTGTCTCTTGGCTTTCATTGCTACCACTGAGAAGTCAACTATCACCTTAACTGCTACTTATTTGAAAGTGATCTGTATTTTTTCCCGTTACTCTTTTAAGACTTTTGCTTTATCTTTGATGTTGTTCAGTTTAACTATAACACTTTTTTTCCTGCATAAAAATCTAACTTCTGTAACTCACTTATTCTAATTCTAATAGTTTGTGTATTTCACAAGTGATTTGACTACCTTCATGGAAAACAGGGAAAAATATAAAATGATACTACTCGGTGAAGCACAACAGCACAAGAACAAAATGGGCTCTGTAGGAATAAGTTAAAATAAAATGTGAAGCTATATATGGCTAAAATTATAAAATAATTTTCCCAATTTACAGCCTCTAGGAAGTGGTAGAATCATAATTCAAACCTATACAAAATGCCCTTAGCGTCTAACCACTACGCTATATTGCCTTGAGCCACAGAAGGGAAAACAATAGCGTCTCATACCAGATGAAAATATTACAGTGAAAATTAAGACAGAATATCCTTTCATACTTACTAGATTGCAAAAGTTAAAAGCCTAACAATAGCAGTATTGGTGAGGCTATACATTACAAGAACTCTTTTTTTTTTTTAATTTTATTTATTTATTTGCCTGAGAGAGCGAGAGAGGGAACACAAGCAGGGTAAGTGAAAGAGGGAGAAGCAGGCTTCCCGCTAAGCAGGGAGCCCGATGCAGGGCTCGATTCCAGGACCCCAGGATCATGACCTGAGTGGAAGGCAGATGCTTAAAGACTGAGCCACCCACCACCCCCACATTACAGGACCTCTTACATATTATTGCTGGAATATAAATTGTTGCTGGAAAATAAATTGTTACAACCATCTGGAAAACACTATTTCAAAATCTGGCAAAGTTGAAGCAATATAGTAATTTTGCCTATAGCTATACACCATAGAGACATGCCCACTGGGTGCAGAAGGCGATATGTACAAGAATGCTTATAGCAATATTGCTATTAATAGCAAATACAAAAATGAAAACCACCTTTAATAGGAAAATAAATAAATGATCTGGTCATACAACTGATCAAAGTTTCTTGCTGTTTAAACAGTTCCATTGAGATTTAATTTAAATCCCATAAATTTCGCCCATTTTATTTATCATTTTATCACATATTAATGATTTTTAGTAAATCATTAGAGTTGTGCAACATCATCACAATCCAATTTTAGAACATTTCCATTACCCATAAAAAAGATTCCTCGTGCCCATTTGCCGTTAATCTTACCTTCCTCTGCCCCAGCCCCAAGCAACCACTAATTTACTAGGTATCTACATGTATCTATATTTATACTTGTCTTTTCTGGACATTTAATATAAATGACATTTAAAATTTGGTCTTTTGTATCTGGCTTCGTTCACTCAGTGTATCATGGTTTTGAAATTCACCCATGTTATATCAGATATCAATAGTTCTTTATTTATTTATTTATTTAATTTATTTGACAGAAAGAGACACAAGCAGAGAGAGGAGAGGGGGAGAAGCAGGCTTCCCGCTGAGCAGAGAGCCCAATGCGGGGGCTTGATCCCAGGACCCTGGGATCAGGACCTGAGCCAAAGGCAGACACTTAATGACTGAGACCCCCCAGGCCTCCCAGTGGTTAGTTCTTTCTGATTGTTAAAGTATTGTTGTAATGTATGGTTGACCCATTCACTTTTTTGGCTACTATTAATAACGTTCCTTGAACATCCCATATAAGCCTTTGTATGGATGTGCATTTTTATTTCTTTTGGGTACATGCCTAGGTATGGAATTGCTTGAGAGCAAGGGTTCTAACTTTATGCTCAGGACCTCTCTAGCAGTCTGATGAGAGCTATGAGCCTCTTCTCAAGAATAATGTTTATATTTTTTAATGCCTTTAAATAAAATATATAGGAATACAAAGAAACAAATTGTATTGAAAAATGGTTATTACCAGTATACTAAAAATGTTATGGGGATATATGTGTTTTTATAACTCATTAGGGTAGCAAGGTAAACAACTATCAGTGACAAAGTAATTCATGAGATTAATCTATATTTCAAGATCTCTCTCTGTATTCATGATAATGTGTTATGGAAATATCTATGACTTCTATTGGTGATAAAGTCACGTATTACTTTGTTGGTTGCCTACTTTAAATTAAAGAAAATGCTAAATTTCAGTTAAAGTTCAGCAAAAATTCTCTTTTATAGATTTCTCCCTACTCCCTGGCTGGGTTCTCAGTCTATTAAGAGCTTGAAATAGAATATTATACTGCAATGAAAATGAATGAAGGAAAGCTACTCATCTCGACATGAATGAATTTCACAAACATAAGGTTTAAGTTAAAAAGCAAGTTGCAGGAGAAAATATACAGTATTATACTACTTATGTAAAGCTTATTTAACTCCTAAATAATACTATTTGTTGTTCAGGCATTCATACATATATGGTAATGTATGAAACAATGGACGGTAATGATAAACAACAAATTCAGAATGGTAATTACCTCTAGGAGGGAGGGAGAGGAGTTTGTCCAAGAAGAGAGTAAGGGAGTTTCAACCTTACTTGTAATGATACATTTCTTAGGTTAATAGGTACACAGGCATTGTACATAGGTACAGGCATTGGCTGTATTATTCTATATGTTATTTAAAATGTGTGTGTGTGTGTGTGTGTGTGTGTGTGTGTGTGTGTGCATGTGCTTTTTAAGTAGGTTCTATGCCCAGTGTGGAGCCCAATGCAGGGCTTGAACTCACGACCCTGAGATCAAGACCTGAGCTGAGATCAAGTCAGACGCTTAACCAACTGAGCTTCCCAGGCACCCCTCATGTATTTATATTTTATGTTTCTAATGTCTTTCCATATGTATGAAATATTTCATAAAACATTTTTAAAAGAGTGAATTAACCCTTCTGAAAACAGGTAAAGAAACATTATAGCCCTACTTAACTATCAATTATAATATTAAAATATTCATGCCCAAAATTGGACCAAAATACTTAAAATGCTTGTACTCAAATTTGTGAAAGTAAAAAATGGGAAGTGAAAATATAATAATGTCTCTTCTTACCTATCATTACCAGTTGAGAATTTGTCTAATTTTTGAAATGAGCTGGAAAATTTTAGAGATGTTCAATATTCTTTCTCTTCATATTTTCTTTTATTTTTCAATTATTTGAGCTCTCTGGACTTTCTCCAGACATCTTGTCCAGATAACTTTCAAATTTCATTACAGTTATTTGTAGATTGGACAGACTCTTTTGGTTGTAAGCAATGGAGACCCCTCAAGTCAAATCAGTTTAATCCAATAAACCTATTTATTGGTTAAGATAATAGAAATGCTCAAGGGGCACCTGGGTGGCTCAGCCAGTTAAGCAAATGCCTTCAGCCCAGGCCGTGATCCCAGGGTTCTGGGACCGAGTCCCACATCTGGCTCCTTGCTTGGTGGGGAGCTTACTTTTCTCCTTCTCCTTTTGCCATATCCTCCACTTGTGCTCTCTGGCTCTTTCTGTCAAATAAATAAAAAAATCTTTAGAAAAGAGAGAGAGAGATGATCGAAATGTTCAAGGGAAGTTCTAGCTTCAGGTACAACCTAAATAATGTTGCCAGAACTCCACTCACTCCTCTCCATTTCTCAGTTCTGTCTTTGCCTGCAGCGGTATCGCTCTTGGGCAAGGCCTCTCAACATGGTAGCCCTTGGCAAGCCCGGGCTTACTTTATCATTGCAGGACCGAGTCTTTGGCTGACAATTGTGTGCCAATCCCTGCACTGTGATGAAAATGCTGATTGGCTCCATCACAGGGATGTTTCCTAGAACCTAGGGTGACTACTGTAGACCCACCAAAACCACACGGACTATGACACAGGAGGGGGTGGGTCCCAAAAGAAAATATATTAAAAGACACGAAAGGAGGGGCGCCTGGGTGGCTCAGTGGGCTAAGCCTCTGCCTTCGGCTCAGGTCATGATCCCAGGGTCCTGGGATCGAGTCCCACGTCGGGCTCTCTGCTCAGCATGGAGCCTGCTTCCCTTCCTCTCTCTCTGCCTGCCTCTCTGCCTACTTGTGATCTCTGTCAAGTAAATAAATAAAATAAATAAATAAAGACACAAAAGGATATGCTAACCAGGACAAACAAAAAATATCCACTACATCATCTGAGGATTGAAATGTGCTCCCATTGTCTAGCAGTGGAGGTTCATGCTAGTGTCATGTCGTTCTTAGTAAGTGCAGGATGTCAGACACATCAGCATGGATTCTTCCGCTGAATGAAGCGTGCTGATCAGGACTGGTTTTCAGAATTAGCATTCATGGCAAGAGAAATTTCAACTTGGTCAAGAAAAGTCTGGACCATTGTAAAAGAGAGGCCAGGACTCCCATGTTCTGTAAAATTTAATAACATTAATGGTGTTTCCTACTCAGATCCTCCATTTGCTACTTCCATGATAAAGTCCTACATGAACACTATATAATTCTGTAAATCTTTCCAGTAAAGTTTAATAAAAAAGAAGGATTTGTTTAATACCAATGAATTCAATGCTGTGTACTGACATAATGGGAAAATTATTCAGGAACATTTCATTCTGGAGGAAATACTGCCCACAATGACAATGCCTCAACATACCTGGGCTTATAAAAAAACTAAACAAAACTATAATCCATACTTTCTGAGCACATGAGCTTGTTGGCGACAACCAAAAAAAAGTTATCTTGGGATTCAACAGCTACTAGTAGGGCTCAAAAAGTTTTCCGTAACAGAAAAGGATACAATGGCAGATGATACTTACCCATTCTTCACACAATAGTCAAGGAAATTTCCTGAGGGGTTCTCTACTTATGAACATTCTTCCTATCGAAATAGGTAGCCAGGGACGCCTGGGTGGCTCAGTTGGTTAAGCGGCTGCCTTCGGCTCAGGTCATGATCCCAGCATCCTGGGATCGAGTCCCACATCGGGCTCCTTGCTCTCTGCAGGGAGCCTGCTTCTCCCTCTGCCTCTGCCTGCCTCTCTGTCTGCCTGTGCTCGCTCTCGCTCTCTCTAATAAATAAATAAAATCTTAAAAAAAAAAATTAAAAAAAAAAGAAATAGGTAGCCAGAATTTTTTTTAAGATTGATTTCTTGGGGCGCCTGGGTGGCTCAGTGGGTTAAGGCCTCTGCCTTCGGCTCAGGTCATGATCCCAGAGTCCTGGGATCGAGCCCCGCATCGGGCTCTCTGCTCTGTGGGGAGCCTGCTTATCCCCCTCTCTCTGCCTGCCTCTCTGCCTGCTTGTGGTCTCTGTCAAATAAATAAATAAAATCTTTTAATAAAAAAAAAAGATTGATTTCTTTTTAGAGAGAGAAAAAAAGAGACAGTTGGGGGGAGGGGCAGACAGAGAGAATTTTTCAAGCAGACTCCCCACTGATTACGAAGCCCAGTGCGGGGCTTGATCTCAGGACCTATGAGACCATGACCTGAGCCAAAACCAAGAATCAGGCACTTAATCGACTGAGCCACCCAGGCACTCCTGGTAACCAGAATTTTGCTTATAAGAGACCAAACTGGGAGATTAATAAATATGATTTACTACTGTATGCCAGGCACTCATGCTAAGCCCTGGGAATATATGAGTGAAGAGAGGAGCTTATGGTTTAATGGAGGAAAACTACAGACAAATAATTATAATAATGATCAATACTTTGATGAAATGAGTAACATGCATTGTGATATGTAGAATAAGCGTCAGCAAGAAAAAGAATGAAATGGGATGATAAAGGTACTGGGAAGGCTTCTATGGGGAATAAATGTCTTACGTGAGACTTGGGCTAAGTCTTAAGGACAAATAGGAATTATCCCTGTACAAAGGGTAGTAGGAATGGGAAGAGAAACTCAAACAGAGTCAACAGAGAAATCAGCAAACACGACAGGTTTGGTGAACTAAAGACAGGCTTTAGTAAAGGAGGTATGTAACTGAAGACATGGGCTCTTCCTAGTAAGCCCCGAGAAGGGTACCTACTAAAATGTAACTATCAAGTACCCATTGAGATTTTATTCATATAACTGCAATTAATTTTGTCTTTTTTTTTTTAAGATGTCATCTATTTATTTGACAGATAAAGAGGGAGAGAGAGAGAGAGCACAGGCTGAGGGAAAGGGAGAAGCAGGCTCCCTATAGAGCAGGGAGCCTGATGAGGGGCCTGATCCTAGAACCCTGGGATCATGACCTGAGCCAAACAAAGGCAGACGTTTAACCGACTGAGCCACTCAGGCGCCCCTACTCATTTCTGCTGTCATGTCACAAAAGCAGCCACAGATATGTGAGCACAGGGACACAGCTATGTTCTAGTAGAACGTGATTCACAGACAGGGGTCACTGCACCAAGGTTTCTAATAAGTGAAAGAGCTGTCAGTTAAACCGAGGGCTTTGGATCCCCCAAATAGTGGTCCTTCCTAGCCTCCCTAAACCCCACAAAAAACCCTGAACTTTTAATATCTGCCTGGATACACTTACCTCTCACTTTTCTCTCACATTGTCACCCACCAGAGGCCTCTGAGATCTTGATCTGTTTGGAAAATGGCGCTCAACAGAGAAGGGAAACCCTGCCCCTCTCCTTTCAGTGCATCCTCTGCTCTGGAGAGGCGGGAGGCACAAATTCTATACAGAGAATGGCTTCTCTTGGCCCAGGGTAAGCATGCCTTTCAAGTTTTTCGACTTCTTCCCCTCCTCGTCAGCCTGCCTGGACATGGCACCTAAGTGCTCCTGGAATGGATTTTGGCTGAGTGCAGGTTACAGGGAATACTGCATTCCGAATCTGAATTTATTTTCCTCCCCTCATAGCCTCCCTCAAATAGAGTAAATCATAGTTAGCGTGTAAGCCTAAACTAAAAGCCTATTAAACCCATTACATAGCTGAAATATAGCACTCTTCCACTGCTAGAAGTTCTGTCATGTTTAGTAAAAGTGAGGCTCTTGGACCATGAAACTCACACTGAAAGGCATAAAAATATTTAAGAAGTAGGAACCCCAAGCCTTTGGGGGAAGGGAGAAAAAGAATGAAACCGGCTACCTTTAATAATTTATTTCTCTTGTTCTTTATCCTCTTTTGAATTTGAGAAAATCCTTAAGGCTTAGAAGGGACTTGTGCATGCCAAACAATTTATCTCTATGAATTCCTTTTTTGTGCACTTCACATGTCACAGACATACAATAATGCCACCATTACTTGCCAGTTGCATGAACTTTGATCTCAAATGGGTCATGGGTCGGTTTCAAACAAAGCACTAAATGTGAAATGATAAGCAACTTCCATGCCTATGATATTACGAGATTTTATTTTTCACACAGTGGGCACAATGGCGTATTTCTGTTTTTATTTTTCAGTTAATGACTATACTGTGGATACTGCTAGAAGTCAGGGACAGGTCTAACAGTTTCCTTGAAAACTTCTCAGCATTACACAATCCGGTATAATATATCTTATTTCCTAACCATTTAATGGAAATTTCATTGTTCATGAATATTAGAGGATGTTATAAAAGAAAGGCCATTGACCAAATTTGCCTTATAATTGAAAAATCTCACATTTTAAGAGTTATGACATTGGTCACTGGGTTTTTTGAAGTTTTAATTTCAATTCCAGTTAGTTAACATACAGTGTAATATCAGTTTAAAGGGGGCAATATAATGATCCCACACTTCCATACATCACCCAGGGCCCATCACAACAGGTGCGCTCCTAAATATATTTTTTTAAGATTTTATTTATTTACTAGAGGGACAGAGATCACAAGTAGGCAGAGAGGCAGGCAGAGAGAGAGAGAGGAAGGGAAGCAGGCTCCCCGCTGAGCAGAAAGCCCGATACAGGGCTCGATCCCTGCACCC
Source organism: Taxidea taxus jeffersonii (assembly GCA_003697995.1). Taxonomy (NCBI): domain Eukaryota; kingdom Metazoa; phylum Chordata; class Mammalia; order Carnivora; family Mustelidae; genus Taxidea; species Taxidea taxus. Next base: position 31,181 of record ML101604.1, on the reverse strand, counting down.
TGAGATCACGAACTGAGCCGAAGGCAGAGGCCTTAACCAACTGAGCCACCCAGGCACCCTGACAGGTGTGCTCCTAAATGCCCTCACCTATTTCACCCATCCCTCCACACTCTCCATAGTTAAAAGTCTGATTCGTGAGGGGAGCCTGGGTAGCATCTGCCTTCGGCTCAGGTCATGATCCCAAGGTCCCCTCGTTGGGCTCCCTACTCCGCAGGGAGTCTGCTTCTCCCTCTGTCCTTACCCGGGCTTGTGCTCGTGCTCTCTCTCACTCTCTCTCTCTCAAATAAATAAATAAAATCTTAAAAGCAAAACAACAACAAAAGGAGTCTGTTTCTTGGTTTTCCTCCCTCTCTCTCTCTTTAAAACTGATCACTGTTAAGACCCGGTTTCACAAAGCCATTACCGAAGCTGTGGATATTTATGCACAAAGTTGTAATAATTTAAAAACCTCCAGATAGCAGAAATCTCTATCATTGATGTAAGTCATACAAGAAGCATTAAATAGCACACACTTTATATTAAAATGTGAGGCAGGGTATTTATAGCAAGACCACTACTGTAGCTTCAATATTAAGATATGGAAATGAACTTGGACCTATGACCAAAAGTGCTCAGGTCCAGCTGGTTGTGCTGAGTAACTGAGTGTTACAAATGGTGACGACATTGTTAAAGTTTCAGAGTATAACCAACTATCTTTATGCAAACCCCCCATCTTTTTGCTCACCCTCTATGGTCCTGGATTATTCTAGAAGGTTTGTGAGTTTTGTCTTATGAGAACCCACAAACCTAAGAATCCAATCATATAGCTCTGATTCAATTTAATTAAGTGTACTAACTCTAAGTTATATGCTCATTTTAAAGAAATGGTAGTTATGATTATTTCTAAAATATTATTTTAGTACTTTATGAATTATATAGATGGTAGTTTGGACAACCCGAAGCCTTTAAAATTATCACCATCATTATTATTTTGTACTAGTAGGTTAAACGTGAACAGCCAATGTGTGCAACCATGTCCTCATAGTGATGAATTTTATAACTCTTAAAGTTAGGGCTCTCAGTTATTAGATTTTGTTAATCACTTTTCTCTTATTAAAGTCTTTTTAATAAGACTCACAAAATTATTTATGACATCGTTCCTCTTTTATAGTTAAACTCCTACTCCAATTCACCAAACTACTGCATGTAAGGTGGGTTGACAACTAAAATTCTTGTGATTATTCTAGATAGGCTTTATCAGAAGAATTTTTGAAATACTGATGATCACAAAAATCTCCTCCCATTTTACAACAGTTCCTAACTTCATGTAAGGTACACACACGTAAACCACTAGCTTCTTGCCTTTTCAGTAAAGGTAGAATTCACACCAAAGGGATTAAACCATTTATAACATTCTCTCTGTTCAGTAGGATTAATTTTACATCTTTAGGGCATTGTAGGTTGAGAAAGCTGGCACGAAAGATTACATTTTATGCTTTTATAATGCATAGCTCTCAGGAATTACACTGAAATACTTTGAGAGTTAAAATATCCCTATGTTTGAGGTTGGCCATCAGATGTGTTATACGTAGCATAAGGATTGAATATGAGGATTTTCTAACTCTACCTTCATGAAAATAAAATCCAGCCACCCTGCTATATTTTGTAGGACCCTCTCCACTGGACAAGACATGGTTCTTCTAAGAGTTATTTAAAGTGGTTGAGAGAAGATTTTTCTCCCCAGTTGGGCAGTTGAGAAGCTCCACCTGAGGTGAGCTCAGAAACGCTTCCCGGTCAGAAGGCCCAGGGGGCCAGGAATCCCACAGGGACGAAGATACACTCCTCTGTGTAAGGGATCCATGCTCTCTGACCTCAGTGAAAAGCTGATCCATACCCAGGGGAATAAGGCTGAGGAGTTACTGCAAGCAAGCCGCTTAGCTTGCTGATGTGAAAGCCTAACTTAAGTATGTCAACAAGCAACACTTTCTGGGTCCTCAGGAATGGGTTTCTACCACAGCCCTTCTGGCTGCCTCAGTTAATCATTGAACTCTCTTTTTCTGAATTTGAGAGTGAGTCATGGCTTTAACTCGTCCGGCCTCAGTGGCCTGCCCTAGGATTTCCAGGTCAAAGGAAAAGGAAAAAAGAGGAAAATGACAACTGCCAACTGAAGAGAGGCCTGTCAAGGGTTTGTGTTGAAAAATAATGCCGACCTCAAGATGACCTTCAGGACAACAGCGCTCCCTGCTCCTGGATAACTGAGCCTCGAGGACAATACAACATCTAGGAGAATACAGTTTTCTTTTACTCACCACATTTTGAGTTTTGCTAATATTTAGTATGAATGGCTACTCTGAATGGGAAATCTGCTGTCCTGATCTACATAGAAAGCAACAGATTCCCTGAGGTTCAAAGGGAACATGTGTGACTGATTCTCGAAGAGGGAAAATCATATGTAGACATACAAAGGTTTTGAAGTCTCTGACCTAGTGACTGCATCACCCAGTACTTACTGTTGATAAAACTGGGTATGACTTTGCTGTCTTCCTGGTTTTCATTTTATGACAGTCATTTTAGGCATCCAATTGTCAGTGTTCTCTAGAGATCCTGAAGCCAAAATGATGGAGTTTCCCCCCCTTGACCAAATTAGATATAAACAAGGAAATGTGAACTTAGGGAAGAAGAAAATCACATTTCAAAGATTCAATAACCAATTTAATGTTCCTAATTATCCTGCCAGATGACATCTTAAGACCTCAAATGAGAGCAGAATATGTCAAATTAGGTCAATGTGGTTTTCTGGTCAAATATATTGTTTGACCTAATTACTAAATTTTAAAAATATAACCAAGATGAACTTTAGGAACTAAGGAAGCCCTGAGATCACATCTCATCATCTACCAGGCAGACCCCAACTGTGGCCCCAAATTCCAATGAGCAATCCATTGCTCCTGAAATTTATTCTCTAAATTGCTTATTATTGAATGATAAACTATTAAATAGGGTCAGGGAAATAAACACGATACATTTTCCGTACATGACTCAGCAGGCTAGCCGCTTAAATTTAGTAAGTTCCAAACCACAGATTTCACATTTTCCTAACCATCTAGAATGGAGTAAACACTCGCCGTCACAAGTCATCATTCTATTTTATCCTTAAAATAAACCCATGAGGTTGGGATCACCGCTCCATTCTACAAACTCAGATGGTGAGGTTGTTTCCAATCTATTTGAGCTGGCCCATGAGCTGAAATCTCTTTGCTGTCCCGGTACTGTGCCAAGCAACCTCTGACAATCTGAGAGCTGGGAGGTAATGACTTTATCTAGCTTCTGGAATACTAATTATAGGCAAAATGGTGAGGTGGGGCTGTGAGCCAGCTGTCCCCTTCCCACCACAGGGCCTTTCTCTGGACTTGCTCTCCTCTCTGCCTATGTCACACTTTTCTATTTCTGTTAACTCTTATTTGAAAAGCATTCTTTTAAGAAGTAGGTTCTTGGGGCACCTGCATGGCTCAGCAGGTTAAGCATCTGCCTTCGGCTCAGGTCATGGTCCCAGGGTCCTGGGATCGAGCCCCACACTGGGCTCCCTGCTCACTGGGAGCCTGCTTCTCCCCCTCCCACTGTTGCTCCCCATGCTTATTCTCTCTCTCTGTCAAATAAATAAATAAAATCTTAAAAAGAAAAGTAGGTTCTTTATAGGAAAAAAAAAGCCTGATTAAGAAAAAAAAAGCAAAATACACATGGTTAAAAAAAAGAGGTTTAACTTCTTTTTCTATATTTTTCAGCAAAATATAAATTACCAAAATTAGCCTAAGAAAAGAATGAAAATCTATACTGACCAATAATGATAAGAGATAACTAAAGACATACCTTTAACAAAATCTTCAGACTCAGGTGTTTCCAGATACAGTCTTAAAAAACTGATGATTCATGTCATTTAATGCGCTCTAGCTCAAGAAAAAATGCATTAATCTCCATTTTATCCAGCTACACAACACCTTATTAACAAAACCCAATAGACAGTACAAGCAAGAAACTTATAAATCAGTTTTGTTTATGAACATAGATGCAAAATTGTAGGTCAAATACTATCAATCCAGCAATAAATAAAAAGAGAAACAATTTGAGTTTATTCTAGATATGCAAGGATACTTCAGTATAAATAATCTTTCCAGAGAATGCATTATACCAAAAACTTCAATGAATATTGCTATAATTATAATGATAGTATACTAAAACGAGATTTATCAAAATTCACCATCCATTCCTAATTTTAAAATCCTCCAAATAAAATAGATGTGAAAGGGAAAATCTGATAGACACTGTTTGCCACAATCCAAGAGCAACATCAAGCTAAACAGTGAAACCAAATCAATTTTCCTATTAAAATCAGAACATCCACATCGGCATTATTATTCAACATCATCTCAGAGCTAATATATTAGATAAGAAAAAAACTTATAAATATGAGAAATAAAAGATAAAATTATTCTTTTTTTGCAGGATGTGATTATAGACACAGAAACTCAAAAAAACTGGTTTAATAAATTAGTAGTATAAAAAATTAGCATACTGTAAGCCAGAATCTTTTCCACATGTTTACATTTACTAAATCATTTATTCCTCATTTCATCCTATGAATTGTATTTTTCCAGATACTATACCTAATTCATACAATGAATCTATAGTCCCAGATCGCACAACTAAAAAATAAGAAACCTAGATTTTGAACTCATATTCTATAGCTCCAGAAACTGGGCACTTCCTTAAATTGCTTCTTGCATCATTAACTAGAAAAATATATTTAGGGATGCCTGGGTGGCTAGGTCAGTTAAGCATCTGCCTTCGGCTCAAGTCACGATCCCAGAGTCCTAGGATCAACTCCTGCATCAGGCTCCTTACTCAGCAGGGAGACTGCTTCTCCGTCTGCCTGCTGTTCCCCCTTGCTTGTGCTTGGTCTCTCTTCTCTCTCTCTGACAAATAAATAAACTCTTCTTTTAAAAAAAGAAAAATAGGGGCGCCTGGGTGGCTCAGTGGGTTAAAGCCTCTGCCTTCGGCTCAGGTCATGATCCCAGGGTCCTGGGATCGAGCCCCACATCGGGCTCTCTGCTCAGCAGGGAGCCTGCTTCCCTTCCTCTCTCTGCCTGCCTCTCTGCCTACTTGTGATCTCTGTCTGTCAAATAAATAAATAAAATATTTAAAAAAAAATAGCTTCTTGGCCTTTTGGCTAAGATCAAGTGTAGTAAAAAGAAAAATATATTTACAACATATACTATCAACCATCATACCACCAATATACAATGAAATTCTAAAAATTAATAATAATAATAATAAGTAAGCAGCTCAATAGAAACACTGCCAAAGGATATGAATGGTTAACTCACAAAAGAGTACATTCAACTGACCAATTAGCATAAAAAATGTTCAACCTACCAGACAAATACAAGCAAAAGCAGTAGGCAAATTACAAAGATTGATAAAAATCAAGTGCCGTCAAGGATACTGGAAAACAGTATCTTATCATCTTATACTCAGATGCTCCTGGTGGGAGTTTAAGAATGAATTGCTATACTTTTAAAATCTGGCCATAAAACTGAAAATGTAATATACACATACTCTTTTATCCACAAATTTCACTTTGGGGAATCTCTCTTATCAAAATAAAAACATGGGGATGTAAGACTACTGCATATGAATACTTATTACAACATTGCTATAGTTCCAATTGTTACGATAAGCAATGCTGTGTAGATGTTAAAAAGAAAAAATAAGATTTCATATCTGTTACTCTTTAGGGATGTCCACATATCGTTAGGTGAGAAGGCAATTGCCAAATTCTGTACAGACGATCCTATCATTTTTAACAATCAGACGTTGTAAGGTATTTGCTCTTATATGGGTGTTGAGAAAGGCTGTTAATATCGGCTTCCCCTGGGAGTGAAATAAAGGAGGCAGGTACAAAGACAAAGACTTTTAAATACATGAACTGTCCCACCTGAAAAATATGTCATATGAAACTGAAAACCTGAAAGGGTGCCGGGCTTTCTCAGTCAGCGGAGCATGTGAGTCTTGATCTCGGAGTCATGAGTTCGAGCCCCACGTTGCAGGCAGAAATTACTCTAAAACAAAAACCAAAAAATAAAAAAGTGGAATACCTATAATTGCAGAGAAAATTTCTGGAAGATACCCAAAAGTGGAGTGGAATTTGACTATGGAAAGGGAAGAAACTTTTTCTCTTTATGATTATTTTTAAAAATCTGATTAACTAAGGGCACCTGGGTGGCTCAGTCTGTTGAGCATATGACTCTTCATTTCGCCCTAAGTCATGATCTCAGGGTCATGAGATGGAGACCTATGACCAACTCCCCTCTCAGTGGGCACCCCACTTCTCTCCTTCTTCCTCTGTCCCTCCTCCTGCTCACAAGTGCGCTCTCTTTCTAAAATAAATAAATAGATTTTAAAAAATGTTTTTAAATATTTGAAAAGTCTGATAAACTAATTCCAGTGATTAAAAAATAGCTTCATGTTACTCTTCAAGGGATATTTAAATGTTAATGGGTAACACATCCCTTTTTATCTGGGAGGAATAAGTCCATTTCAAATAGAGCATCAGGGCCAAGAAGAAAGAGACTCTCCACATCATACCACAGGGTCTGATTGACTTGGTCTACCTACTCATACCTCTTTTAAAATGTTTCCTGTGTCACATGGAGAACTTCAGCTCTTGAACTTAAAAGCTTTGAACTTGTCAGGATTTCAAGGAAGCTTGGAGGGGCGCATTTGGCATTGGAGTAATAATCCATGAGACATGGAGGGAAGATGTTGATAAACACAACATACACACCTATTAACACTCTTCACACCACCCACGGCATGTCATTTTGGCATCTGATTCACACATCAGAAAGAACCAGAAACCTTTGTGTGTCCAAATTGCTTTTTGTTTCCATGTCTCAAGGAAACCTGAAGTTGGTGACTGCATTTCACAAGGACACTGGGAAAAGCCATTTGTAGCTATCTAACTTAATGTGACTGGCAAAAGGTAGGCATTGATCACACAAAGAACAGAGAGCAATATTAAGAAAAGTATTCTGCTATCATTCCTGGGTAAGTCCAGTGGGCAGAGATTACAATTATCAATAGAAAAAAAAGAAACCAATTACTTACATAAGTCATGCTATAATATCTGAACTGGTTGGCTATGGGGAAGCACAAAGAAACACTTGAAAGTTCTTATTTGGAAGTCCTCAAGTTCAATTTTTCTCTTTTTATTGTCTTAGTAAATCACACATCAAATAAATACCATTGAAGGAAAAAAAATTAAATGAAACATGTGTTGAATGTCAGGTTGAGTAGGAAATTTTAATTGCAGAATAATGGATATAGATGACACTTTTAAGTAAAGTTATCACTTCCTTTCTCCCATCTCAGCTCCTAACACAAAGTGATAATTGCTTTAAAAGCAAAATAGTTCTGGATACACTGATAGTTTTTTTTTTCCCCAAGGACTATAAGTAGCAAATTTCAACACCCAATGAATCATGTTATTTCTCATCTCACTTAACAAATTCTAATAGGTGGCTAAAAGTCTGTTATAGGGTATTCATTTATCTCAGTACAAAATGTCTGAGGTTGAAATCTGGCCCAGAAAATGGAGTAGAAAGATCAGGAAAGGGAAATTATAAAACCATCATCACAAGTAATATTCTGTTCTGTGGAACCTGAATCATACCATTTTCACTATCAATAGATTTCCTTCTCAAAGAAAAAAAAAGAAAGAAAAAATCAAAAATTTAGAAATCTCAATAAAATATCAACAAACACAGAGTCTCCTAAATGAACCCATTGTGAGAGAGTTAAAAGAAAATGGGAAAAATATACTACATAAGGGCTTTTTACAGAAATGGAATAAACACTTGCAACATTCACAGAACAGACAGAAGATAATTGTGGTCAATTATATTATACTCCTACTCCTGAGAAAATATCTCACAGTTCAGGAAATGAGTTCTGAGATCCTTCCTGGATGTGGTAATATGTCCCAGTGAGCCTTATTGTCTATTAAATCCTTACTCTTACACAAGAGTGGATATGCATTTTTATTGATTTTTATGAGCCACACCTTTTGTTCCAAAACAGACTTTTAAGATAGCTTAAAAGGACAAACACAATGTAAGATGACCTCATCAATTAAAAGTACAAGCAAAGGAGAAAGGAAAATATGGATGGAAGCAGAAATGGAGAAAAATCAAGGCCAAAGAAGGCACATTGTAATAACCTCACTCTTGCTAGTCATGGGCTACAGATTTGGTGCTAAGCTCTCTAGCAGCGCCTGAGAAGAGGAAGACATCAAACTCGAGTATATCCTTACAAAGGGAAAAAAAATCCTGATGAAGCTTCAGCATTGGCTCCAATCATTTCATTTATAGTAATACTAAAAAATATAGCAATGGAGGGGTACCTGGGTGGCTCAGTCGTTAAGCATCTGCCTTCGGCTCAGGTCATGATCCCAGGGTCCTAGGACCGAGCCCCGAGTCGGGCTCCCTGCTCAGCAGGATGTTTGCTTCATCCTCTCCCACTCCCCCTGCTGTGTTTCCTCTCTTACTGTGTCTCTCTCTATCAAATGAATAAATAAAATCTATATATATATGTATATATAAATGTGTATACATATAGCAATGGAGTAGATCTAACTCATAGAGTGTTTACTATAATTTCAGGTAATCCTCTGCATACATTACATGTATTAAACCATTTAATCTTCACAAAATAGAATGAAGTAGGTAATACTATTATTCCTTTTTTATAGATCAGGTAACCAAGGAACAAAGAGGTTATGTATCTTGCCCAGGATCATGCACCTAGCAGGGGATAAAGGGAGACACCTCTAAATGTGGACTTAGATAAACAAGGTATAATCTTCAGGTCTAAGTAAGTACAAACCTACAAAAACAAGCCAGCTAATAAATGATCTTGTTTGAAACTAAATGCTGCTTGCAACATTAATATGGCATCGAGTATAATGAGGAAAGTTCATTGGAGTTTGGAGTGCTACAACCTGATGACTCAATTTCCCCCCCATTTTTCCCTAATTAGACAATTGAGAAACCTAGGTCATATGGCCTGTTGTGATAACGTTTGGCCTTCCTTTGGTGAGAAGACATTCTCAATATATCAAGCACACCAGTGGTTTTTTTTCTTCATTAGCTGGCAGTAACTCAAGAAATACCACTTGGCATCAGCCCTTTTGGAAGCACAGACAGAAAGGCAGGCAGTGCAACTATGGAGCAGTTTCCAACCATAAGATTAAAATAAAAGGATCCAAAATATGCATATATCATTTTGTTTTCTAGAATGTCATTTAAATAAAAACACTAAATTTCAGCCCTCTTATGGATAACTGTCAAGTCCCCTCTCTTGGGAATCACTTTTTAAAAAATTAACATATAATGTATTATTAGCCCCAGGAGTACAGGTCTGTGAATCATCAAGCTTACACATGTCACAGCACTCACCATAGCACATACCTTCCCCAATATCCATAACCCAACCACCCTCTCCCTACCCTCCCACCCTCCAGCAACCCTCAGTTTGTTTTGCAAGTTTAAGAGTCTCTTCCAGTTTATCTCCCAATCCCATCTTGTTTCATTTTTTCCTTCCCTACTCCCCAAACCCCCACTTCACCTCTCAAATTCCTCATATCAGGGAGATCATATGATAATTGTCTTTCTCTGATTGACTTATTTCGCTCAGCATAAAACCCTCTAGTTCCATCCACATTGTCGCAAATGGCAAGATTTCATTTCTTTTGGTGGCTGCATAGTATTCCATTGTATATATATACCACATCTTCTTTATCCACTCATCTGTTGATGGACATCTAGGTTCTTTCCATAGTTTGGCTATTGTGGACATTGCTGCTATAAACATTCGGATGCACGTGCCCCTTCGGATCAGTACATTTGTATCTTTAGGGTAAATACCCAGTAGTGTGATTGCTGGGTGAGGGGAATCACTTTTTTTGAAGAAATATACTTGATAAAGTTCTTCATTTAAAAATTTGGAGTGCCTGAGTGGCTCAGTGGATTAAGCTTCTGCCTTCAGCTCAGGTCATGGTCTTAGGGTCCTGAGATTGAGCCCCGCGTTGGGCTCTAGGCTCAGCGGGGAGCTCTCTCTTTCCCCTCTCTGTCTACCTGCTGCTCTGCCTACTTGTGATCTCTCTCTGTCAAATAAATAAATAAAATCTTTTTTAAAAATCAAAAAATACAAATTTTATTGCTTCAGGTATGACTAATCTTCACAGAAGAAGACAGTTGTTTCTCATGGGGGTGGGGGGCAATATAAAGAGCACATGTGGAATTACATTACTAACAGTGTAGGCGCTTCTACCAAAAAAGACAAGGATCTTGAAAATAGAGTGATGACATCACATCAATGGGCAACTCAGTAAAAATAATGACGATGATCTGGTTGGAACTGGTGATATATTTTTAAGTAGAGGGAAGCCAAGCTTTGGGGAAAGAAGTTTGTGGCAATGAACTTAGTGATGTCAAGTATCTGAATTCAGCAACCATGTGTTGTTGGTTGACTATGGACCAAGGACTTCTTCGACATCCAGAGGCTCTTGTACAGAAATAAAAAGGGCCTGACAAGAAACTGAAGCTGAATGGACACATTCTATTTGTATTCACAGACGGGCTGAGAGAATATTCCTTAGAAGTGTGCCATCCAAGAATATATATTTATATGAAGTCCTAAGCTTAGACATCAACACCACCTTAAGGATGCATCATTATTTCATTTGTTTCCATTTTCCATACTCTTAACAGGATGATTTTAAACTGACTTAAACAATAAGAGAACGTAGTATCTGATCTAATGAAAAGTTCACTGGAGGTAGGGCTTCTGAGTCGGCTGATTTAGCAGCTCAAACAAGTCCAGGCTCCCATCAGTCATCTCACTCCAGCTCACTGCCTTGTCTTCCATGATGGGGACTTCTTCCTACAACAGGTTTCCCGGTGATCAAGGCCTGGTTGTCTGAAGTAATGAGGGTATAGGAGTGCTCTTTCATATTTTCAGAGAGCAAATACATTTCTCCCCCAATTATGCAATAAGATCGCCTCCTTTCAGTCAGGCCTAGCATAGGTCCCATTACCAACAAAATGCCATGAGCTGATTGCTTAAGTCAGGTTATATAACCATTCCAGGTAAGCGATACAAGATCACCATGATTGCTTTCAACCAGTTAAAGTCTATCCAGAAGTTGGGTTTGAGGTCACCTTTCCCTAAGTCACTTGGGCTGCATTTTGTGGATGCCTGTATAAAGCCATGGTTCCCCTGTGAAGGGGTAAGCTGGGATAGGGTGCTGGGTTGACAATCAACAGATCTTCCAGCCACAAAACCTTTTCCTGAGAATGTCAAGGGAAAATATTTTGTGTTATGTCCTGGTGTATCTCGGATGGGCTATAGGGGGCAGTAGTGACTCAGCACTTGGTGAATTTCTGCCGTGCAGTGAGGGACACTTCCTGGAGAGCTATTTTTCCTTAAGGGTCAAATACCACTTGCTGTTTCTAAATCATACCAGAAATAACTGGCATTTTCATCAATTAAAATCACAGCTGCTTAGAGTCAAAAGCATCGACATATTGATTGGTTCTTTTTTATCAGTATCTCATTATAGGGCCTTTCTGTATTTTTGACTTAACAGACAGAATGATTTGAGTTAGCAACAACAGTTCGTGCATTCGCTTGACATATTAGAATGGGTGAACAAGCAAAGGATACTTCTACGTATTTATTCTATACAAAGGAACATGCTTAACATTAAATTCAAATGGTACAGGTGTCCAAAAACTAAGTTAATAAACATGCCAAGTTCTGATTTAATCAGGAAGACCTCTTAAATGAGTAAGCCTCTGAGCTGGAGATAAATGAAAAGGAAGATAGAGAGGGAAGATATTCCAGATAAACAGGCTCCAATGGACAAAGAGAAAAGTCGAAGCAGTGTGGTAACAATCTGGGAAGATAGTCGTGGATGGGAGGACAGAAGAAAGGACCATGGGGTTAGTTCACTGTAAACTCAAGGTGGATTCTGAATCACTGGGTAATGAGAAACCTTTCAAAGGAGTTAGGAAGGAAACTAACATTTGCTGGTTGTCTCAAATGTATCAGATGCTTAATGTATTTCTTTTATTCTATCATCACAAGAGCCTAGCACAGTGAGTTTTATCATTATCGCCGTCTTTTATGGATGAGAAAACCGAGAATCAAAGAAATTAATTACCCAAATCACAGCTAGTAACTGGCAGGAGAATTTTAACCTGAATCTGTTTACGCCAAATCCTTTTTCCCCACGGCCTACTGTCTCCTGTCAGAGGAGAGAATGATGTAGCAAGAATCTTAGCATTCACAACTGACCACAGGCCGTTGGAGGAAGATTCCAGTAATCTAAAGGAGGAGGGGTGGCTAGCAGACAGAGCTTGTGTGAAATGCTTGATTATGGAGATGGAGATGAGATAGTGTCCAGGTTAGCGAAGGATTCTAAGGTAACTCCAGGTTCTGTGCTTGGCTCATTAGTCAAATGGTTCTGCTCCAACCAAAACAGAGAGGACAAAATGTCAGGAGCGGATTGTCACTGCCATCAAGGAGAGTGATCGGGCCAAGTGACATTTGGAAGATATTTTTGTATGTAGCCGCAAGGGTAATATTCCAGAGATTTCTCTCACTTGGAACAGAGCTAAATTTCAAATCTTCTTAAAATGTACTTAGTACCCAGCCCAGTTGGAATTTGCTCTAATTTGGAAAAGGATTGAGTTAAGTTTCCTTTTTTTCTTTTACAGATTAACGATATAAAAAAGATATTTTAACATCTAAATTCTCTTACTCTAAAGTTTAGAGTAGAAACAGAGTATTACTTAAGGTCAACTGACAAGGAAAACAAAGTAGTATGAATATTCACAGCAGAATCTGATGCATGGTAGTACTCCATGAAATACCAAGTTCTCCCCGTCAATTTTTTTTTAAGATTTTATTTATTTATTTGACAGAGATCACAAGTAGGCAGAGAGGCAGGCAGAGAGAGAGAGAGGTGGAAGTAGGCTCCCCACTGAGCAGAGAGCCCTGATGCGGGGCTGGATCCCAGGACCCTGGAATCATGACCTGAGCTGAGGGCACAGGCTTTAACCCACTGAGCCACCCAGGTGCCCCTCCTTGTCAATTTTAAATACATAATCTGCTCCCGTCACAAAGTCTGATCTGCTTTTTGATTGTGTATGTTACAAGTGAGGTTGGTTCACAGGTCTGTTTTCCTCCACAGGAAATTTCAGGGCAGAGATCACATTTTAAGAAAACATCTTGAGTGATTTAGTTTAGGAGGTGCATGGTAAATGCCTATAGACCCAGAGCACATTTGGTAAATGCAAATCGAACATTGTATATGAGTGCTGTCGGAAAGGAAAGAGCTCCTGTTCCTTGGTTTTCAGCTGCATGACTTCAAGAAAGTTCTTTAACATTCTGAACACCATCAGTGATGCCTACAGAACAGCATTCTGTGCAGACACACAGAGCAATGTAGGCAAAGACACCATAGAATTTATTTTATTAAATAAATCAGGTTACAACTGTGCAAATATTTTCGACAGCACGCTGTTGATCACCTTGGCCATGGCCACAAGGCAAGCCTTGATCACGCACTCTGAGGATTTGATAGTAAGAGACTTTCTCTCCTAACATATTCTATATGCCAACCTTCTTATAAATTCACACTAGCAACCCTCAAAAGAGTCCTTCTTTCTACTGAAATGAAGTTTAATAATCATAAAAAATGGGCGAGGAGATCCGAGAAATGAATACATGCTTCTAGAATATGAGTTGTTCCCCCCCCCCCACTTTCCCTTATCTGTTGACATTCCCTTCAGCAAAGAAACTATTTCTTTAGATTTTTGTAGCACATCCACTCTGTACATTTCAAGTCAATGATCACAGAACTCCCAAATGACTGAAGTAAGTTTTGGAGTAAAAACAAATGTCGGTGTTAAGAGTATGAGAAATAAAAAAGGACTCCACTGGGGGAAGACTGGTGGACACAAAGAAAGAGAATGATGGGGTTAGCTAAGAAATGATGGTTTCAGTCTCTGCTTGGAGGTTGGGAGGGAACAGGAAAAATCCGAAAGGCCATCATTCTGGAGAAGCTAGCAACAGTCCCTGTGAAGAATTCTGAAAGTGTGATTCCCTCAGACACAGCTGCATCTTCAAATCACCATTCCTTTCTGGTGCCATGCCAAAAAAAAAAAAAAAGGTATTTTTTAGACTTTGTCTATAAGAGTTACTATGGTTCTGGGGAACAAAGAATAAATACAGAATTAGCACAAAGGTCAATGCTGTTTGCATCTGAGTCTAGGCCATACCACAAAATCACTACCTATAACTGTCCCCTGAATCCTTATCATGGATACAGAGAAAAAAAATATAAAAGGGAGGGGAGGATTGGAAACCTTCGGCTGCAAAGGTTCTACCTGAGACTGGCAGCTTTTCTACTGTTTACAAATGAAATGAGAGACGAACCAGTCATTAAAACAATCAAGCTTAATGAAGGTGAGATTTTTAATAAACATTTTTAATAAAATATTTTTCTAGATTTTTATTAAAAATCTAGAGACTTATTAAATATTAGAATGGTTCTCTGAAGACTTTTGATTGGACATGAACGTCTTTACTAAGGGGGCTCCCTATGCTCTCCGTCCCTACCTGGAGGGTGGTTATTCTGCCTCTCAGTTTGCCGGGTATGGAAAACCAACAGTGTAACTGCTCAGAACTCAAGATCTGCAATCACACAGCCATAGGACTGAATCTGATGTGACTATTTCCTGGCTGGATGGTGTTCAGGAAGTGACTCCACCACTCCGTGCCTCAGTTTCCTCATGTACAAGTAGATATAACAAGAGTACTGCCTTTTGGAATTGTTAGGAGTGTCCTTGAGCTCTGTACCTGACATGTAAACCCCAAAAATGGGACCCATTAATATTAAACATATGCCCTATTAGCAGAGTAGGAAATCGAGGGGCTGCTAGCTTGGGAAAAGACGCTCACCTTGAGATGCGCACCAGCAGATGGGCCACAAGGACATAGAGCGAGCCCCCTACCAGGAGTCCCCGGATGGCTTGGGTCTGTTACTGGAAGGGAACATTGGGAAGGGACAGCCCCACCATTTCCCATGAAGGGCAGAGAAGACGCAGCCCGCCCATCGATGCACCTCCTTGCCTGGATATCTGTATGAGCAATAGCTTGTTTAAAGTTCTGACTTCTCACGTTTAAAGCTCCTGAAGGACTGCTTGCAAGTAAGCTTTACAAACTCAGGACCAGTTTGTCCAGAAATCCCTGGTCTTCAGGGGTTTGAGGAAATGGAGTGTCGGACTTTGGGGTTTAGAACATTAAAGGGATTGTACATCTCTTTCCTCATGCAGCCCCCAGACTGAGAGGATCATCTCTCATTTTAAAAAGCTTTCAGTTTTCAGGGCCCCTTGGTACCTCAGATTCATTTTATATCTGAGTTTTATAGCTGTTATTTATTTATTTGGGGGGTAGTCTACATTTATCTTTTGTCTGCTTTCCTTTTGTGCTCTCTTTTTGGGGTATTGTTTTTTGGGAATGTGCTTTGCGTTAGAACCCAGCTAATACACGCTAATGACAAAGAGGTCCACGGTGAGTTTTTGGAACTGGTGGATAATAAATCAGCAGACTACATTGTGAAGTCTTTTCAGAGACCTCCTTAACAACTATTTTTAAAAGTCAAGGATACGGCTTTGCAACATGTTCTGTAGCAACTTATTTTAACACATATGATTTAAGAAATGGCAGCATGTGGGACCTTTTTAAAGCCTTTTATCAGAGCCTCTCTGAATAAGCTTTTATTGACATGAGCCCACAGATCCAATTTATCATGTTGAAAACAGAGGTTCCAAGAAGCTAACAGAATTACCCAAGATCATCTAATAAACCAATCTAAACATGGAATCCAGGGCCCGAGACCAGAAGAAGATCCTTTATGTGCATCAGAGTAACTGAAAAGCTTTTCAGACTGGAGGTTTTCTCATCCCCATGCTACAAGAATCCATTTCAGGAATGTGGGGAATGGCCCAGGAATATCCATTTTTATACATATGTATACATACTTCTATTTTTTTTACTATATATACTATACATTTTAACTAATCCTGAGCCTGGTGAACCACATTTCAAAAGCTGTTATCTTTAAATCCAGCACAAAGCTCTAAGACCATGAGTCTCCAAATGTTTGACTTAAGGATTTTTAAACCTTTAAAAAATATTGAAAATCCCCCAGAGCTTTTGTTTTTGTAGGTCATATCTATTATATGTAGTGTATTAAAAGTGTGACTAGAGATGTTTTTCAAATACCTACTTATAAATTCGTTTAAAAATAAAATAAAAATATGTTACATGTCAACATAGACATACTGGTTTTGAAAAATAACTATTTTCTAAAACAAAAAAAATTGGTGTGAAGAGTGGCATAGTTTTATATTTTGGCAAATATCTCTGATAACCGGCTTGATGGAATGCACCTGGAGTCTCATATCTACTTCTGTATTCCTTCTGTTGCAAAATGTTGCTTTGGGTTGAAGTACATAAAGAAAATTGGGCTTGACACAGATACTTAGTTGGAAAAAGAGGGACTATTTTAATAACCTTTTTATACACTTGTGAACATTCTTTGATACTACAGCAAAACTCAACAGGTGGAAGTTTCTTAAAGGTTCTTTGCAATGTGGATCTGAAACTATATTAATGAATTTTTTATATTCTATCGCACTGAAATCCATTGGTCTCTCTTATATTTTGGCTATCCTTTTGACCCATTCCTGATTTAACATCATATGTTAGTCATTCAGAAAATATTGGGCGCCTGGGTGGCTCACTTGGTTGGGCAACTGCATTTGGCTCAGGTCATGATCCTGGAGTCCCGGGATCGAGTCCCGCTCAGTGGGGAGTCTGCTTCTCTCTCTCACCCTCTCCTCTCTTGTACTCTCTCTCTCCCTCTCTCAAATAAATAAATACATAAATAAATAAATAAATAAATAAAGATATTCTAAAAATAAAAAATAAAGAAAACACTGTTTCACTGAATTATACAGACCTTCCAAATTGTGGCATATTTCACTATACAATATTTTTTAAAAATCACACTCATTAATATCACTACCCATATTGTCAGGAAAATCATTACATTTTGAGACAGTGCTAAACTCCTGGTGGCAGATATGATCTTTCCAAAGCCCTAATTTTCACCTGAAAACTCAAATTTCTCACTGGCAACAAATATCTGAAGTTAGAACCAAGGCTCGCATGGCTCCTTTTTGCAAAGTGTAAGAAGCCATACTTCATATGTGAGTTGTTCTTCAAATTAAACCGTGTTTCATTAAAAAAGTGTCTAGTTTAGCTCATAGTCAAAAATTGCACTATTGCTTTACCTTACATTTGGGTCCCTTAGGAGCACTTCCCATTTAGGCACACAGATTTTAAAAAGCATGTTCTCAAAAGATTGAGATTTCACAAAGTTAATAATTTTTACTGCTTTATCAAGGACATTCTTAAGTGAAACTAGAACTTTAACTTGTAGTTAAACAAAAACTGCAAGCATAAAGGTGAAAAATGACGACTGGTACAATCTGGCACCATGGCCTTGATTTGGGTTAAAGTTCCAATAGCATGCTTTTGTACTCCCGAGGCCAACGTCAAAACTGAAAAGAAAAAAAAAAGGGACAAAAATAACATCTTGTGTTTTTATGAAACAAGTTTTGACTTTGCAAACCTTCTGGAAAGGTCTTCAGGACTCCCAGGGTCAATGGACCACACTTTGAGAACCATTGCTCTAAAAAAAAAAAAAAAAAAATAGGTATGTGCTACGGTGAGTGTTGTGAATTGTGTAAGACTGATGAATCACAGACCTGTACCCCGAAACAAATAATACATTATATATTAATAAAAAACCAAGCAAAGCAAAACAAAACAAAAACCAGTTTGCCATTATTCTAATATAAGAACACAAATTTAGTGAGTTGTCCTCATTTTCATTGGTTCATCTTTCCCAAAGAGGTAACACAGGAGTACAAGTAATTAACCCATCATTCCTACTAAACCAACTAAAACAATCATGTGCTAGTGTAGAGCTGACAAGCTGGGAATTGTGCAATATGGGATAAAAATTCATCACTGTTGGGGGGCACCTGGGTGGATCTGGGTGGCTCAGTGGTTTAAAGCCTCTGCCTTCAGCTCAGGTCATGATCCCAGGGTCCTGGGATCAAGCCCCACATCGGGCTCTCTGCTCGGTGGGGAGCCTGCTTACCCCCTCTCTCTGCCTGCCTCTCTGCCTGCTTGTGGTCTCTCTCTGTCAAATAAATAAATAAATAAAATCTTTTTTAAAACTTAAAAAGATTCATCACCATTTATAGAATGGATGATAACCCAAGTGTCAGATGATGGTTACAATGTATGGAGGATCCACCCATTATAGTTTCACTCTTGACTCCATACTAAGTGAGGGATTAAAAAAGTTTGGGGGGGTGGGGGAAGTTTAAGTCACAGTGGCTCTTGAGGCTATCTCATCGCAAAGGAAAATATATTCCTTTGCTAGGCACCATTGTGTACCTTAACCAATACAGAGAAAAGTCATCATCCATGGGCATAAAATGTGCTCTGAATGGTGGGGGTTAAGGAAATTGCTATCAAAAAGATATAATAGGATGGGGAGATAAAAATATATTTCTCTTTGCCCTTTAGGCGTTCATCTGCCAATGACTGGATATTACCCTTGTATGGCTTTCTCCCTTCAGGCACAAAGAAGGGAAGGTACTTCGATGTCAGAGTAAAATTTGAATAGGCTAGGTATCTGCCTTTCAGCTAGAACTTTCTACACAGCCCAAACTGCTAAGAGCCTTAGAGCCCCTGTCAACTAAGAGCCCCAGGAAACTTTATTTATTTTCTTTTTTAAAGATTTCATTTTTAAGTATCTCTATACCCTTTGAGCACAAGGCTCAAAGTTATAACACTGAGATCAAGAGTCACATGCTCTACTGACTGAGCCAGCTGGTGCCCCATAACTCTAATATATATTTTATTTTTTTATGTGCACTTTAAAAATTGAGAGATTGTTGGGCACCTGGGTGGCTCAGTTGTTAAGTGTCTGCCTTTGTCTGCCTTCAACCCAGGTCATGATCCCAGGGTCCTGGGATCAAGGCCCACACAGGGCTCCCTGCTCAGCATGAAGCCTGCTTCTCCCTCCCCTACTCCCCCTGCTGGTGTTCCCTCTCTCTGTGGGTCTCTCTCTGTCAAATAAATAAATAAAAATCCTTTAAAAAAATTGAGAGATTGTTTAATGACTTTGCAGTTAATTTTCAGTTATTGCCTTCAGCCCATGGGTCACCAGTTTGGAGAGAAGGTAGGAGTCCTGAACACTAGTGCTTTCTCACTTCCTAGTTAACTAGTAGTATGGCCTTGAGCAGGCCTCAAGTCTTCCATCTCAGGTATAATTAGGGGGCCTAGACTCCAGAATGCATAAAAGGTGGCAGTTGGTAAGTCTCTGGAGAATATTATCTGCTTCAGTCCCCTTTTTGTTTGTGCAGCCATTGCTAACTGACCGCTCACTATAGCCAAGTGTTACCTAAGGGTTTTGTGCATATTAACTCAATTATCAGCCCTACGAAAGGGACCATTATTGACACTACAGCCAGTTATGCTCTCAGTGATGTACTCATTCCTAAAGATCCAGGCAAAAGTCATGCAATGGGAAAGTGGAATTGGGGTATAATACTCAAAAGCTTCTCAGTGTAACACTTTTAAAAAGACAAAAACCTAATAAAAGTGGTATAACAGTTTTATAGACGTGAAATAGTTAAGAACCCCGTGGTCATGACAATAAATCTGGCACTTTACCCTGAAAAAGACGTGAAGCTTGCTTGTGGGGGTGGGTGCCTGCACTCCTATCACCGCCCACCTGCTCCCAATTCGCCATAACAAAAGAAATACAAGAGCGTGAGAGAAATGATAAAGACAGACAAAGAACAGAGAGGAAAAATATAAAACTGGCTGGGGGGCCTGGGTGGCTCAGTGGGTTAAAGCCTCTGTCTTTGGCTCAGGTCATGGTCCCGGGGTCCTAGGATCAATCTCTGTCAAATAAATAAATAAAATCTTAAAAAAAAAAAA
>ML101604.1:0-10888 GCA_003697995.1 Taxidea taxus jeffersonii | reverse complement strand
GGGGGGGGGGGGGGGGGCAGTGTCTGACTGCATGGACTCAAACAGCCACCTGGGTGGCTGTGGAGTGGGGAGGAAGCAGTATCAACAATCCCCCGGAGGGCGGATGGCACAGTCCTGGCCGGGTGTGAGTGTGTGTGTTCCATGGGGGCTCAGGGGCTCCGGGCAGCTGGTGCACTTCCCTGGCTTCTTCCAGCGGCTCTGGCTCCCAAACAGGCACTGTGCTCAACTTCTTTAAATAAAATCATGTATTCTTTTTTTTTTTAAGTTTTTATTTATTTATTTGATGGACAGAGATCTCAAGTAGGCAGAAAGGCAGGCAGACTCCCCGCTGAGCAGAGAGCCCGATGCGGGGCTTGATCCCAGGACCCTGAGATCATGACCTGAGCCGAAGGCAGAGGCTTTAACCCACTGAGCCATCCAGACGCCCCTAAAATCACATGTTCTTAACAGGCAGGACAGCAGAGAGGACTGTATCTCCCGTGTATGTGTGAGGAATCAAAGGAGCAGAAAGGTAAATGATTGAAGCCAGACAGTTAAAAGAGAGACACAACCAGTACTTGAACATGGCCTATGAGCACCGAAGGCCACGCTCTCCCTCACTGTCCCGGCGCCCTCCTAAACTCATATAGCCTATGCATTCCAGCCCCAAATCTGGAGATCTCAATGCAGGGAAGGAGGCAAAAACTGAAAGCAGGTGGCAGATGATGCATGGTTCAGAGAGAGAGGGAGGAAGAGCAAGTGACCCCATAACTTAGGCTAGTACTCCTCTACCATGAATATGGTGTTTATACCCCATGCTCGGAGCCTAGGTCTGCAAAGCTGAGCTCTCCATGCTTCACAGTCCCACCCGCATTTTGTAACACATCCTTATTCTCCATTAGCCCACAGCTAAAATAATGTGTGTTGTGCCCCCTACAATTTTGGAAGAACTCAGGAAGGACAAGCGTTTTCTTTCTCAGTGCAGAGTATTAGCATGGCTGAGGGACAGGGTAGGCATTGCTCAATGCACCAGGGCAGTGATATACTGAGGAGGGGCGAGCAGAGCCCAGATTTGTAGCATCTGCCAATTTTGTGGAGTAAACACTCCCAGCATGGCTAATTTCAAGCTGCTAAGATTTACAACCAACTTTCAAAAGTCCTGATTATTTAGCATTTAGTTCTTCCAAGCCAGTAAGAGCAGGTTCTGGCACCAGCCTGGGAGCTCCCTGACTCCCAGTGTTAATGGGAACTGGGAGCGAGGATGGACTCCAAGACAATCAGTAAGCAAACAGCTGCAGCTACAGCCAAGCCAAAAAAAAAAAAAAAAAACCACAAAACAAAACAAAAAACAACCAACAAAAAACAAAAACAATAACAACAAAAAACCCCAAAAGAGCAACCCCAACTCCACAATTTACAGATTGGTAGCCCAGAGAGGCTGTTGAATTTCCCAGGACCACACAGGATGATTAGATCTCATGTTTGCACTCCTGTTTCATTGAATTGTCTAAAGCAGTAGTTCTCAAATGGTCACTTGCATTAGAATCACCTGGGGAACTTGTTAAGCCACAGGTCACCAATCCCCACTTCCAGGGTTTCCAATTCATTAGATCGGGTGTGGAGCTCCAGAAGATTCCCAGCTCCCCAAGTGCACACCCTGCATAATCACCCTTTCCCTTACGTGACACTAGGTATAGGCCAGGATTTTTGCCCCTGTGATGAGGTATGTTACAAGGCAAAGTGAAGGGACTGTGCAGAGGTAATCAAAGTCCCTAATCAGTTGGCTTTGAATTCGTGAAAATGGATATTATTTGGGGTGGGCCTGATCTCATCAGTGAGCCCAGGAAAAGAGAGAGGAATGGAAAAGAGAGAAAGGCTTTCCTTCTGGGAGAACTGGGAAGGTTTTGTGGAACAGAGATTGGGTCTGAGCCTGCAAAGTGAGGGAAGTCCCTCACAAGGGGCTCACGGAGCAGAGAGAGTTTATTGAATACAGGCCCCCAAATAGGAAGGCACAGAGGAATTTGGAATAAAAAGCAGGCAAGAACAATAGGTATAGAGGGAATTGTATTGGGACGTCCTAAGTTTGAGGCTTTCTGCAGTGCTTGCTTACGGGGGGCAAGAAGGTTAGGAGGGAGGTAAGGGACAGCGACAGGAATATCAGAGACAGCTATGCACAAGCCACGGCTGAAACCATAGTGAACACTGGTGAGACTACCAAGTGAGAGAAGAAAAGGGCCAAAGAAGCCCCTTGAAGAAGAAAAGCATCAAAAGACGAAGCCGTGTTTTCTTAGATGTAGATTAAAAACAACGAATGAATCACCAAACAATTAGTATAAGTTCCATACTGAGACCTGAAATCTGAGAATATTTCTGACCTATGGTAAGCTTTACTCACTTCTAAATATTCAAAGTATTAAAATTTAAACTAGAGTGTTTTGAATGTTGTGTTATAATAGTGGTCCCTGGACAAAGAACCTGAGTACCGCCTGGAAAATCTTAGAAATGCAAGTTCTTAGGTCTCACTCCAGATTTAAAGTTGCCAGCAATCTGTTTTGTTTGTTTGTTTTTTAAGATTTTATTTATTTATTTGAGATAGAACAAGAGAGTATGAGCAGGGGTGGAGAAGGCAAAGGCAGAAGGAGAAGCAGGCTCCCCGCTGAACAAGAAGCCAGATGTGGGGCTCAATCCCAGGACCCTGAGATCAGGACCTGAGCTAAAGACGGATGTTTAACTGACTGAGCCACCCAGGCGCCCCGGCCAGCAATCTGTTTTAATAAACCCTCCAGGAGATTTTCTACCACCCTGCAGTTCGGGAAGCAACACTGAAGTTAGGAAAAGAATGGTCATATTAGTTAAGCTGAGACTCTTAGTACTGGTTGCAAATAGTAAAAGAAGGATGGTCTGATCTAAGGAATGTTAACTATCAGGTCATCAGAAAAAAATCAGTCTAAATGTAAATCAAACACAGGATCATGCTGATAAAATATTCTCAGAACAGACATTACTTTCCTGAGAATGTGTTGATTATTTGATAATCTATCACCAAAGCCAATGTTCATAGAAACATTAGAAAGTAATCATAAAAAAAAAACCCAAAAACAAACAAACAAACAAAAAAAACAAGGAGGTGATTAGAAACCATCAGCCGATCATTACCCCATAGAGTTCTATGACTAGCCAACCCCAGATTCAGCATAATAGGATGGGAGAGGAGACATAAGTCACACCTCATGGATCATATTTTCTCACCTCACCCTACAGCACACTCAGCTGAAAAATAAAGCCCAAGAAATTCTGAAAGCCAATTTGCCACATGTAAACTGAGAATATAGCACCTTTTAATGGGTCATCAAAACTGGATCTTCTCCTTTGTGAATACTTGGATTCAACGCTTTCCTTGCCAGAAGCTCTTGGAAAGTTTGTTATGGAGAAATGGAAAACCTCATAGGAATTTCTCATATGTTGCTGCTGCTGATTATTATTACCAACATTTTGTATCAGAGAGTGCTTTTGGCTGCAAGGGAGAGAAAACCCCAAGCCAGAGCCACCTGAGCGGTAAGAAATGTAACTAGGAACACAAAGGTAGGGCAGCTCCGAGCCCCGGTCCTCAGTGCTCCCTGCCCTCCTTGCTGTACCAGCCTCAGCCATGGACTGGCTGTAAGATTGCTCCAGCTGTTCCTATCATCACGCTCAGGCATGACAATGTCCAAAGGAAGAAAAGGGGGACCAGTTCTTTCTTGCAGCTCTTCTTTGGCAGTAAGAACATCTTTCCCAGAAACCACTCCCCGCTCCCCCAGCAGACTTCCGCTCTTGTCTTATTGTCTAAAATTGGGTGACGTGCCAGCCTTATTGACACCATTCCCGCTCAATGGCAACAGCAAATCTTTGGGGATTTACACGCCAGACTCATGGATCCCCTGGCTTTCTAGGCCCCCCTGGGACACTTACTGAGTGGAGTTGGCATTTAGGCAACATTATTGAATTTTTTTCTCCTTTATCTATTGAGAAAGATACAGTCAGGCACTGGAAGGGTAAATGTATAATCATGACTAGCTCAGACTAACCCCTGAGGTGGAACCGATATTGGAAAGACAATCACTATTATCACTACAAATAACCTCCACTAACAGTTACGATGCGTACTTCCACTGTGCTGGGAACTGTGTACACCCCCTATAAGTGGGATATCATTTGAAAATAAATCCAGAAGAGATGCAATTTTATTAATGTCACATTACATGGGAAGATTATGGGCTGAGGTCGGTGAAATCACTTCAAGTTACACACCCAGTAAATGCTGAGCCAGGACCTAAGCTTAGAGACCACTCTGCTGTATGGAGAGAACACACTTAAAACTACTTTATAAATCTGAATGTACAATTCAAATATCAGGACTATGTTCAAGGCAAGCACAGCGTGAACTTCTGCAAAGGAGAATGGAAAGACAGGAGAAAAGAGGAGATGCCAAAGAAGCGTACCCTTTGTTGCTTTCAATGAGTCCAACCTTTCAAGCTCGAAAATTTGTATCCTGGTGGCGCCTGGGTGGCTCAGTCGGTGGAGCGTCTGCCTTTGGCTGGGGTCGTGGTCCTGGGATCAAGCCCCGTGTTGGGCTCCCTACTCCGTGGAGAGCCTGCTTCTCCCTCTCCCTCTGCCCTACTTGTGCTCTCTCCCTGTCAAATAAATAAATAAAATCTTTAAAAATATTAATAATAAAATTTGTATCCTTAAACATGGACAGAAGCTGTGTATATGACTTTGAGGATATCACGAAGGTAAAAAGCACCAGAAAACTGAAGAGAAGCAAGTGCCTGAATTTTCAAGGAGCAAAAGAGTAGACTGTGAACCGAATACTAAGAGTGAACATGTATTGAGTGCTTCCTCGATGCCTGGAATGGGTCCAGCGATTTTGTGATGTAGAATTATTATTCTCTGCATGTTACAGATGAAATACAGAACTCATGGGGCTTCTGAAAGGATTAAATAAGTGGTTAGATAAGGAAAGTGTTTGGAATAATTCCTGGCACATAGTAAAACCCTCCATAAATGTCGGCTGTTATTGTTATGGAGAAACCAACGAAGTTCTCTTCTTTACGCCCGCGGCGTGCCATCTTTATTTCAATTATTTAATTCTTATCTATTCCATTTAGAGCCGTGATCTGCTTTCCTAATTATTTTTCATCAGCAATATTTTGTAGCAATAGGGTGTATCAAAGGAGGGCAGATTCATTTTGCAGGTAAAGAAACAGGCAAACGGATTAAGCAATTGCCCTGAGATTCTGTGATTTGCTTAGAGGGAGCAGCATTAGCACAGGGAACAGTAGGACACGAGAGCTCTTAACAGCTCCCCTCTCTGACTCGCTGGTATTAACTACACCCGGCCAGGGAGCTGAACTTCTCAGCTGAGCTTAAATTGCTGATCTGTTATTTACTAAACTGTTCTCTTTGTCTTCCCTTTGTGTCTTGGGCCTTTGTCTGCAAGCAGTCATAAAAGTTTCCTATAATGACAGGTGAGGGACTAGGAAGAGAGGCAGGCATATGAAATCTGACACTCGAAAGATATATTTGTCCTGCAGTATGCCTCAAACAAAGCATTTTCCCGGGCATTAAAAGAATAACAGTGAAAGAACCTCAGCCCCGGCCAATGCTAAATTATTTTGGCACAAAGCTCATTCTGCCTCACCTCATAAAATAGGTGTGTTTGGTTCTTGGACACACTTGATTCTTTGGGATGTCTGACTAGCTCAAGGATGAAAAATGTTGCAAATTCTGAGGTGTGAGGACAGTGGTTTTATGTGTTTGCCTGCTTGCTCAGACAGGAATTTAGACCTTTTTCATCGTAGGTTTTATTGGCACACATTTCCCACTAGATGGCTGCAGCAAATCTCTGGAGATTAATTCTATTAGGAGGAGTCGACCATGCCAAATTCACGGACCCCCATCTTTTGTAGGTTTTCCTGGGATGTTTTTCACATAGGTTGGCATTTTGATAAAAGTATTTAATAGTTTTCCTTCACCCAGCAGTTAAGATATTAATTCTGAATTCAAGCCCTTTCTTTCCCCCTAATTTGAAATTATGCTCATCGTCATCCCAAATCCGTTTGTCTACTAACGAAATCAAAGATCACTTCATAAAGGAACCTGTACAGCTGATCCTCCAACATGTGGAAACTGTGTGTAACCATGATTTGGATAATACAAAATCAAGAGAAAAAAATTTAGATTTCATCCCTGACATGAATTTATATTACTGAAACCAAAAAACTAGGCCCTTTAGCAGGGAAGAGAATGTTCATCTATCCCACTCATGGCTGTCTTCACTTCCCTGTCCTCAGACTGGAGGAACCAAAGAGCTTATTGATAATCTGGGAGTGACAGTAAGGCTGACTTACCCATTCCTACAGCTAATGAAGAACAGGTATAAAATCCCATCAAATGTTATCTATTGCTACCCCAATGTTAAATAATAATAATATTCCAGCCCAATCAGAACTGATCAGAACTCTGATCAGAATCAGAGTGGCAAAGATTTTTAGCTAACCTCCTTCATCAACTTAGGTTGTCTCTAATTTCCACTTTCAGACACAAGGCCTTACTCCTAAACTCTCAGATAGCCTCCATGACCTCAACTATCAGAAAGTATCCCCCCTTGAGTCCTCTGCCTGTGTCTCCTTCAAAAGTATCTCAGGCTCAAGGCTCTTGGGTGGCTCAGTCAGTTAAATGTGACTTCTGCTTGGGTCATGATCTTGGGATGGAGCCCCACGTCAGGCTCCCCACTCAGCGGGGACTTTGCCTGTCCCTGTCCCTCTCCCTCTGCCCATCTCCTACTTGTACTCTCTCTCTCTCTCAAATAAGTACATAAAATCTTAAAAAAAAATCCATAACCATTTTTCCCCTACCGTAACCTCCCACCAAGACCTCATCTTGTGTCCTGCTTCTGCTGATGGCTGTAGTCAATCTATGTGCCATCCAGGTCCTCTAACACACTGGGGGAAGAGGGAGCTTCCAATCCCATGACTGGAGAGAGAGAAAGAAGAGGCTATGAAAGAGAACAGGTCTAAGCTTGGAAACATCTAGCCATCATTCAGACACTTCATAATGCAAAGGTTAATTGCCTTAGCATATCCAGCATAATGCATCAGTATCTGTCTCTTGCCCTTAGTTATATGAGAAACAGCTCCTTTCTATTCCCTCCTATTCCCTCTGCAAGCTTGAGAAGACCAAGTTCCATGAGGTAACAGGTAGGGGGTATGGAGATGGGAAGAGAGAATCCTTCATACAATATTATATCACTTTGGAAATCCCTACCTTCACCTGTGTCATTGACTACAAAATAATTTGCTTCCTTATGACATTAAATGTATGCTGTATCATATTTCTACATATAGAAATACAAATGGGACAGAATAGAAGTGTGGAAGACTGTACAGATTTCCTTCTTGCCCCCATCTACCAAAAATACCCTATAACTTCTGAGTGGTACCCTGTCCCCTTCAGTCTTGTGAAGAGAAGAGAATGAGTTCTTTCTTACTATGAGAGATGCTAAGTTTATTTACACAATGAAGGGCTTACAGAGAAGTAAAGTAGTAAGAGAAACTAAAAACAAACATCTCTTGCAAAGTTCAAAGAAAAAGGTAGTAGATGTAAAGAGATAGGGCAATGGATAGAGAACTATATATTTGGATTCCTTTCAGTTTGTCTTTTTTTTTTTTTTTGTAAGAGTCAATCATAAGGAATAGAATTTCGTATCAACTATTTTTGGCTATTAAGTGTGTGTCTTCATTCATATTTTTAAAAATAGCTTTTTTTGAAATGCCTGTCACAGATAATGCATTTCTCCATTTTAAAACATACAATTTTTAGCCTATTCACAGAGTTCTGCAACATCACCATTATTTAATTTCAGAATATTTTTATTACCCAAAAAGAAATACCATATCCACCACTATCAATAACTCCCCATTACCCCTTTCCCAGCCCTTGCAACCATTAATATACTTTGTGTTTCTATGTATTTATCTATTCTGGACACTTGATGGAATATTATAATATTTGGCCTTTAGTGACAATTTAGTAATATAATAATCTCCCTTAACATAAGAATTTCAAGTATTGGGGCACCTGGGTGACGCTGTCGGTTAAGTGTCCAACTCTTCATTTTGGCTCAGGTCATGATCTTGGGGTTCTGAGATCAAGCCCAGCCTGGGGTTCTATGCTCAGTGTGGAGTCTGTTTGTCCCTCTCCCTCCCCTTCAACCCCTTCCCCTGCTCATGCTCTCTCTCTCCTCTCTCTCAAATAAATAAATCCATAAAATCTTAAAAAAAGAATTTCAAGATTCATCCATGTGGTAGCATGGATCCGTACTCCTTTCCTTTATATGACTGAATAATATTTCATTGTATGGATATACCACACTTTGTTTATCCATTCATTCACCAATGGGCATTTGTTTCTAGTTTTGGGCTATTATGAATACTGCCGCTATGAACATTCATGTACAGGACATATGATTTCAATTCTCTTTGGTAGAGTAGTAGTAGAATGCGGGCTCATATTTTTTTTAAAGATTTTATTTATTTATTTGACAGACAGAGATTACAAGTAGGCAGAGAGGCAGGCAGGGGAGGGGGGAAGTAGGCTCCCCGCTGAGCAGAGAGCCTGATGCAGGGCTCCATCCCAGGACCCTGGAATCATGACCTGAGCCTAAGGCAGAGGCTTTAACCCACTGAGCCACCCAGACGCCCCTGTGGATCATATTTTAACTCTATGTTTAACATTTGAAGAAACTGCCAAACTGCTGCACTATTTTACATAATCATCAGCAATATGTGAGTGTCCCAATTTTAGCACATCTTTGTCAAAACTTGTTATCATATATTGCTTATTCTATATACATCCTAATCATTTTGAAGGGGGATCTCATTTTGGTTTTGGTGTGCATTTCCCTAATATCTAATGAGACTGAGTGTTATTTCATGTGTTTATTGGCTATTTGTATTTTTTTAGGAGAAATGTCTATTAACATCCTTTATCCATATTTAAATGTGTTATTTGTCTTTATAGATTCTGGATACAAGTCCCTTATCAGACATATGATTTGCAAACATTTTCTCCAATTCTGTGGATTGTGGAAAGCTTTCAGTCTTTTACCATTAAGTATGATGTTAGATGTGTGGGTTTTGTAGATGCCTTGCTTCAGGCTGAGAAAATTCCCTTCCGTTCCTGGTGTGTGTGTGTGTGTGTTTCTCTTGAAAGAGTATTGAATTTGTCAAATTATTTTTCTGCATCTGTTAAGATGATCATGTTTTTGTGTCCTTTGTTTTATAATATGGCATATTATATTGATTCTTATATATTGAACCAGTTGCATTCCTAGGATAAATACCACACAGTCATGTTATATAATCTTTGTATATGGATTCAGTTTGGTAGTATTTCATTAAGGATTTTTTACATGTATATTCATATATGGTGTGTAGTTTTCTTGTGATTCTTATCTGGTATAGCTATCAGGGTAATCCTGGCCTCATAGAAGAAGTCATGAAGTGTGCCCCTCCTTTAATTGTTGAAAGTTTGTGAAGGACTGGTGTTAACTCTTCTTTAAACAGTTAGTAGAATTGACTCCTGAAGCCCTCTGGGCCTGGGATTTTCCTGGTAGGAAGTTTCAAAATTACTAATTCAACCTTTTACTTATTATAATGTCTTTTTAGATTCTCCAATCCTTCTTGAGTCAATTTCAATCATTTGTGTCTTTCTAGGAATTTGTCCATTTTATTTAAGTTACCTAATTTGTTGGCATGTCTTCTATATTCCACAGAGGGTTTCAGGTCCTAGGGCTAAGGGGTGAGTGATAACTTGCCCTTATGGAGCATACATTCCCTCATAAGAGAGGTGGACAAGCAGTATTAAAAAATAACATATAATATACAGATAATGTCAAAAAGAGTTTTGGTTATAATGCACAATTTAATAGATGATAGCTATCAACCTGTTGGATATCCTATTCCAGTCATAATAAGTTAATGAATAAGTAGAACATGATGGTAGGATGCTTATAGGCTAAACACATTGTCATAATGAATTTCCTTTCATATGTCAAACTCATATAATGAATAAATTTGCACATGTATTTTATTTTTAAAATTAAAGTATGTCCACAAAGATATTAATTGGTCAGTTAAGACAATTCATTGGGAAGAGGGACAAATCAAGTCAAAATAGCTGTCTTCTTAATTGGCTAGCTGTTGTGGTGGCCCTTAATTCCATTATACAACTTGCGTAAACCAGTTTATCAGTGATCCCACTTCAACTTAGTCAAAATAAAATGCATATAGCCTGACTGAATGGAAGGCCACCAACTTGATAGACTGTACATACTGTACAGCTCTGGGCAAGCCATTTGTATTGTGTCCTAATGGTCTATGATTCAGAGCTCACCTCAGCACCCTGGACAGCACCTGCCTCGGTCCTCATGCTAGCACGGGGAAAAATATTAACTTTAATTACTAAATTATGCTAAATTCTTTATCAACACAATCTCATTATCCATTATAACACTACAAGGTAGGTAATATCATTTTTCTGTATTTACAGATGAAGAAACTGAGGCTCTGAGACAGGCACAGAGCTGATGGTTGGCTGAGATGGACTTGGAACCTAGGGAATTTGATTTTAAGCCAATATGTTTTACTGCTGTATTTTCCTGCCTCCTTTATAAGTAACACATTATGTATGTAAAAAGTCCTTGCTTTGTCAGTTAAATGTGCTAACCTCACTTCCCCCAAGTTACACACATTAATTAAGAAATTTGCATATGTAATTTATTTTAAAATATGTTTGTGTCCACAAAGCTATTATTTGGTCAGCTAAGACAATTCATGGGGTGGGGGAAGACAGAATAAGTCAAAACACC
>RCUC01130215.1:0-14803 GCA_003697995.1 Taxidea taxus jeffersonii | reverse complement strand
ATGCATGGGGGCTGAGGGGGCATTGTTTTCCTTGCGCTTCACCCTGTCATTTCAATGAGTCACATTTTCCATCTGAAAGTTTACTTGTTTTCAAATTCTCAATATGGTACCAAAAATGAGCCAGGAGTCATTTGGTTGCAAGACACATACACCCACTTAGACTATGAAAATTACCAAGTTGATTGAAAAGATATTAGAGAATAGCAAGGAAGTAAGGTACTTGCAGTTTACTTGGATTTGGGTAGACCTAAAAGTCATCAGGCAGCCACTTTGCCTCCTTGTCTCTGTAGCCACATCCCTTCTCTGCTTTTCTCTGCATGTCTGCCTTGCTTTTAACCTGTTTCCTTAAAATCTTCTTTAAGTTTTGGCTTTTCCATAAATGTACCTTTTATTGGCCTTGGTACCAACTCAAAGTCCAGCTCTACGTAACTGTCCAGTGCAGTATCACAACAAACTGACTCAGTATGCTAATTGCCAATTCCTAGGGGAGACGGGAAGACAGAGTGGGGAGAGAGAAACACCCCAACACGAGTGAGGTTTCCACCTCAAACCCTATAACTGGCTAGCGGAGAGCAGATAGCCGCACTCCAGGGCTAAGTTTTTCACCAGACATTTAATGGGAGATAAATTATCTTAGAGTAGTGTGTAAGAATGGTGACACTGGTTAGGATTTCTAATAAATTAATACTGCAAAGAGAAATGGACAAAAGGGTATTAATAAAACAACGTAAATCAGCTCCAGCTGGGTTTCTTTATTCCTTTGGCAGGTGACTTGAGTTCTAAGTCCTCCAAATAAAATGCATATGACCTGAGTATCAGTAATAGAATGAATGGTTCAAAGGTACATCTCAAAATGTGTAGGCCAAGTATTTTCTAAAACAGAAGTTTTATACTCAGCTCAGGTATTTGTCTATTTTTGACATGTATCAGTAGAATAGTTAAGTGTTGCCTTGCTAATAAGAAACAAAAAGAAGAAAAAAGAAATCAGTTCTAAATATCAGGACCTTCCAAAAACTTTTTAGAAAATAGATTATTTTGGAATACCCAAGACAGAGATTAAATAGGAAATAGGAGAAATGTACAGAAGCATTTGGGCTCAAATATAAAGTTTTCCTTTATATACTATGGAATTTTTCCCAGAGTGTTTCCAGTACCAACAAAAAGAAAAGTCCTCTTGCTATGATTTCTTTTCCTCCCTTCTGTACTGTACAATCTCCAGCTCCTTGGATCTAAAAATCAGGCCATAATAATGCAGTATTAGTTCAACTTCCACATCAATGAGGACATTCTGCCCAATCTTGTGAGCCTTAACTATTTTTTATCTTGCGTGACAAAATGTGCTTTTTAATCTAAGTCATGAAACTTGCAAGTAAACTTCAACAACTTTCTAAATTGTGAGCATTCTCTGTACCTAGGAGAAACTCTGAGAGACTTCCACTTAACCAACTGACAGATGAACAAATGTTGCCCATCTCTGTGCTTATACCTAGGAAATACCTAGAAAATTATTTCTGCTCTCTTGGTTTCAGCTATGTGCCTTTCAAGAGTCAAGGTTTTGATCCTAAACTTCTTTAGGCCAGTTCTGCTTATTTTTAAATAATTTTAATTTTAAATTAAGTGTTTAATTTAAAAAAAATGTTTAATCTAAAAAAATTTAAATTAAATGTTATATCTTCTCATGATATGTGAATGGGAAAAATCTGTTATTTCTCTGATAACTAAGTTGAATATTTTGAAAAAGTTAAAGAAATGTGAGTTGTTAAAAATTTCAGTGTAACAAGAAGTCATTCACACCTGTCATTCATTCAACACTCAATGAATATTTATTGAGTATTTTCTAAGTGCTAGGCCTTATCCCAGACACTGAAAATACAAAGATGAATAACGCAATGTTTCTCCTCTCAATGTGTTTGTATGGTCACTTGTGTGAGACAGACATAGGCGACCAAACACTCTCATTGTCCTTCTAGCTGTACAATTCCCCATAGGAGGGACACATTGTACAGTGTTAAGGAAGCTGGGAGTTAAGGAAGACTTCCTGGAAAAAGTTATATCTGAGCAGAAACCTGAAGGACACAGAGAATTATCCTGCATTCAGGAAGCAGAAGGAAAAGGGAATTTCACCTAGTGGGAATTACACAGGCAGAGGCCTAGGGGAAGGGTGAATCTGGAAAATTCTGGGAATTGAAATCAAAGGAAAGAAAAATCATTGATGTTATTTTAGAAATAATGCAGAGACTCATGAGTCATATCTTGTGTAAGGAGTTTGTATCTTAAGAGGAATAAAGAGTTGAAGGGTTTTCAGAGGAGAAGGATATTAATTAGAATAACAATTTCGAGCTATCTCACTGACTCTGCAATGAAAGGAATGAACTGGAATTGAGGCAGACCAGCTAGAAATCAGTTTTAAACAGTCCAGTGGATAACTACTGGTCATCCAAATGAGGATAACATGAATTACCAAAACTGACTCAAAAAGAGACATAAAACATTAGTAGTCATGTAACCAGAAATAGTTGATAAAACTGTCAAAGAAACATGTGCTCCTCAAAATCACAAAAGGTCAAATGGTTTTGCAGGAATGTAATTTAGAAATGTGTATGCTGGTGAAGCTCTTTTTCAAACATTAAAAAGAAAAACAAAAAACAAAAAAAAATTCCAATTGATTTTATGAAGTTAGAAAAACTTTGGTAATGATATGTTTGACAGTTACTTACATCAAATGAGCCCAAACAAATAAATAATTTAAAAAACTCACTTAAAAGCCAATTTGTTAATATATTTACAAAATCTCTAATAAGTTATAGACCAATTAAATTTATATTTAAAAACATTTATTTTAAAAAATTTATTTAAAATTAAATTTATATTTTAAAAAATTTATATTTATAAATATAAATTATATTTATATTTATATTTAAATATAAATTTTTAAAAAATGTATATTAAAAAAAATCATGGCCCAGTAGATTTATTCTTGGAATGAAAGGATAGTTCACATAATTTATCATACTCATGGATAAAAGAAGAAAAACCATATGATTGATCATCTCTCAAGATATGGCTAAAGGACCTATTAATAATATTCTAAATCATTCCTATTTTTAAAAACTCTTTTTAGTAAACTAAGTCTAAAATTTTACTTTCTAAGTATAAGAAAGGATTCAAATTATCATCTAAAATTATATGTAGTGTTAACATTTATTAAGCACTCAGTATATGCTCTTACATGCCTCTCTGTATAAAAAGTAATCACCATCTGTAATCTCATTTAACATTCTTGCATTAACTAAACCCCAACTCCTCTTATTCATCCCTACCTTAGCACCTTGACCTGATTTTTCTATAACTGTTGGTCCATTTTTGTGTTTTAACTTACATGTCACTTTTTCAAAGAGCAATTACTTGATCCTCTAATCTAAATTAGGGCTAGCCTTTTTTTTCTCCCATAGCAATCCCCTTTTTTCATTCATAATCCTTATCACAAATCAGTATTACAAGACCATATCTTTATAA
Source organism: Taxidea taxus jeffersonii (assembly GCA_003697995.1). Classification (NCBI taxonomy): domain Eukaryota; kingdom Metazoa; phylum Chordata; class Mammalia; order Carnivora; family Mustelidae; genus Taxidea; species Taxidea taxus. The sequence goes on along the minus strand of RCUC01130215.1, from coordinate 11,287 downwards.
CCTTAAAAATTTTGTCTCTCCACCAGACTTTAAATGTAACATCAGAATGGGTATGAAATTATTTCACCACAGTATAACCAGTACCTAACACAATGATAGGTACTCAATAAACATTTATGGGATAAATGAATCTAAATAAATAGTGAAACACCAGAGACATTTGTATTAAAGTCAGGAACAAGAAAAGGATTATTTCTATAACTTTTGCTATTCATCATTATTCAGAAGCTATACTCACTGAATAGAAGAGGGACAAGAATGAGAAATACATTTTAGGGGGCACCTGGGTGGCTCAGTGGGTTAAAGCCTCTGCCTTCAGCTCAGGTCATGATCCCGGGGTCCTGGGATCGAGCCCCGCATCGGGCTCTGTGCTCAGCGGGGAGCCTGCTTCCCCCTCTCTCTCTTCTCTCTGCCTGCCTCTCTGCCTACTTGTGATCTCTCTCTGTCAAATAAATAAATAAAATATTAAAAAAAAAAAGAAATACATTTTAGGTAGGAGGGATGAAGTGGTCATTATTCGCAGAGATATTTTTTATCTGAACAACTCCAGATAAGAGATTTCAGCATGGAGGCCAGACATTAATACAGAAAATTGAAATAGACTTATGTGGCAATAACCAGTTAGAAAATATTATGAGAAAATATCCTAATACAAATAAAAATATGAAATATCCAGGAAAAAACTAACAAGAAATATGGAAAAGAGTAAATGGCAAGAAGCAAAAGGAGGAAGAGGAAGAGAGGAGGAGGATCACAAGTCTTCTGAAGTCTTTAACCTTAATCATGCCCTTAACCATTACCAGCATCTCTTATACTTTGTTGGTCAGAATTCTCACATGTCATCCAGAATCATTTCAAATTGCTCCACAAGTTTTGGTGGGGGGTGGGAGGTGGCGAGGGAGAAGAAGAGAGAGAATCTTAAGCAGAGCCTGTGCCCAGCACAAAGCCCGACACAGGGCTTGATTCCACAACCCTGAGATCCTGACCTAAGCCAAAATCAAGAAGCAGCCTCTTAACTAACTGAGCCACCCAGGAACCCCTGCTCCACAACTTTTAACCTTCCCTCCTTTCTCTCAGCAGAGGAGTTAACTGCTACTTCACACAGAAAATAAAGGCATCAGAGTGACACTCTTAAATTCTTATTATCTACAAGTAGGTTGAGCTGGTTTAAATCTTCTCTTCTTCCTTCTAACTACAGTGAATTAAATATCTTTCCTCTTGCCTAAAAGTAACTAACTGTGCAATAGACTTGGCAAACCTTACAGTATCGATTTTCTTCACCTTTGATTCCATATCTTCCTCTAGCTATCATCCTCTTTTTCTCTCTTGACAACAAAATTTTTTTTTTACTTTATTTAAGCTTTATTTAAACATATGATGTAACCCCACCACCCTCACCCAACCCCTCTTCCCCCCACCCACCTCAGTTTGTTTTATGACATTAAGAGTCTCTTTTGGTTTTTCTCCCTCCCAATCTCATCTTCTTTCATTTTTACTTTTCCTACCACCTTAACTCCCACCCCCGTTGCATCTCCACTTCCTCATATCAGGGAGATCATGTGGTAGTTGTCTTTCTCCAGTTGACTTATTTCGCTAAGCATAATACGCTCTAGTTCCATCCATGTCGTCGCAAATGGTAAGATTTCATTTCTTTTGATGGCTGCATAGTATTCCATCGTATATATATACCACTTCTTTTTTATCCATTCATCTGTTGATGGACATCTAGGTTCTTTCCATAACTTGGCTATTGTGGACATTGCTGCTATAAACATTCGGGTACACGTGCCCCTTTGGATCACTACGTTTGTATCTTTAGGATAGATACCCAGTAGTGCAATTGCTGGGTCATAAGGTAGCCTATTTTCAATTTTTTGAGGAACCTCCATGCTGTTTTCCAGAGTGGTTGCACCAGCTTGCATTCCCACCAACAGTGTAGGAGGGTTCCCCTTTCTCCACATCCTCGCCAGCATCTGTCATTTCCTGACTTGTTCATTTTAGCCATTCTGACTGGTGTGAGCTGGTATCTCATTGTGGTTTTGATTTGTATTTCCCTGATGCCCAGTGATATGGAGCACTTTTTCATGTGTCTGTTGGCCATCTGGATGTCTTCTTTGCAGAAATGTCTGTTCATGTCCTCTGCCCATTTCTTGATTGGATTATTTGTTCTTTGGGTGTTGAGTTTGCTAAGCTCTTTGTAGATTTTAGATACTAGCCCTTTATCTGATATGTCATTTGCAAATATCTTCTCCCATTCTGTCAGTTGTCTTTTGGTTTTGTTGACTGTTTCCTTTGCTGTGCAAAAGCTTTTGATCTTGATGAAGTCCCAATAGTTCATTTTTTCCCTTGCTTCCCTTGCCTTTGGCGTTGTTCCTAGGAAGAAGTTGCTGCGGCTGAGGTCGAAGAGGTTGCTGCCTGTGTTCTCCTCAAGGATTTTGATGGATTCCTTTCTCACGTTGAGATCCTTCATCCATTTTGAGTCTATTTTCGTGTGTGGTGTAAGGAAATGGTCCAATTTCATTTTTCTGCATGTGGCTGTCCAATTTTCCCAACACCATTTGTTGAAGAGGCTATCTTTTTTCCATTGGATGTTCTTTCCTGCTTTGTCGAAGATTAGTTGACCATAGAGTTGAGGGTCTATTTCTGGGCTCTCTATTCTGTTCCATTGATCTATGTGTCTGTTTTTGTGCCAGTACCATACTGTCTTAATGATGACAGCTTTGTAGTAGAGCTTGAAGTCTGGAATTGTGATGCCACCAACTTTGGCTTTCTTTTTCAATATTCCTTTGGCTATTCGAGGTCTTTTCTGGTTCCATATAAATTTGAGGATTATTTGTTCCATTTCTTTGAAAAAATTGGATGGGATTTTGATAGGCATTGCATTAAATGTGTAGATAGCTTTAGGTAGCATAGACATTTTCACGATATTTATTCTTCCAATCCATGAGCATGGAACATTTTTCCATGTCTTTGTGTCTTCCTCAATTTCTTTCATGAGTACTTTATAGTTCTCTGAGTATAGATTCTTTGCCTCTTTCGTTAGGTTTATTCCTAGGTATCTTATGGTTTTGGGTGTAATTGTAAATGGGATTGACTCCTTAATTTCTCTTTCTTCTGTCTTGTTGTTGGTGTAAAGAAATGCAACTGATTTCTGTGCATTGATTTTATATCCTGACACTTTACTGAATTCCTGTACAAGCTCTAGCAGTTTTGGAGTGGAGCCTTTTGGGTTTTCCACATATAGTATCATATCATCTGCAAAGAGCGATAGTTTGACTTCTTCTTTGCCGATTTGGATGCCTTTAATTTCTTTTTGTTGTCTGATTGCTGAGGCTAGGACTTCTAGTACTATGTTGAATAGCAGTGGTGATAGTGGACATCCCTGCCGTGTTCCTGACCTTAACGGAAAAGCTCTCAGTTTTTCTCCATTGAGAATGATACTTGCAGTGGGTTTTTCATAGATGGCTTTGATAATATTGAGGTATGTGCCTTCTATCCCTACACTTTGAAGAGTTTTGATTAGGAAGGGATGTTGCACTTTATCAAATGCTTTTTCAGCATCTATTGAGAGTATCATATGGTTCTTGTTCTTTCTTTTGTTAATGTACTGTATCACATTGATTGATTTGCGGATGTTGAACCAACCCTGCTGCCCTGGAATAAATCCCACTTGGTCGTGGTGAATAATCCTTTTAATGTACTGTTGGATCCTATTGGCTAGTATTTTGGTGAGAATTTTCGCATCTATGTTCATCAAGGATATTGGTCTGTAATTCTCTTTTTTGATGGGATCCTTGTCTGGTTTGGGGATCAAGGTGATGCTGGCCTCATAAGAGTTTGGAAGTTTTCCTTCCATTTCTATTTTTTGGAACAGTTTCAGGAGAATAGGAATTAATTCTTCTTTAAATGTTTGGTAGAATTCCCCTGGGAAGCCATCTGGCCCTGGGCTTTTGTTTGTTGGGAGATTTTGGATGACTGTTTCAATCTCCTTACTGGTTATGGGCCTATTCAGGTTTTCTGTTTCTTCCTGGTTCAGTTTTGGCAGTTTATATGTCTCTAGGAAAGCATCCATTTCTTCCAGATTGTCGAATTTGTTGGCATAGAGTTGTTCATAATATGTTCTTATGATTGTTTGTATTTCTTTGGTGTTGGTTGTGATCTCTCCTCTTTCATTCATGATTTTATTTATTTGGGTCCTTTCTCTTTTCTTTTGGATAAGTCTGGCCAGGGGTTTATCAATCTTATTAATTCTTTCAAAGAACCAGCTCCTAGTTTCATTGATTTGTTCTATTGTTTTTTTGGTTTCTATTTCATTGATTTCTGCTTTGATCTTTATTATTTCTCTTCTCCTGCTGGGTTTAGGCTTTCTTTGTTGTTCTCTCTCGAGTTCCTTGAGGTGTAGGGTTAGGTTGGTATTTGAGACCGTTCCTGTTTCTTGAGATAGGCTTGTATCGCTATATATTTTCCTCTCAGGACTGCCTTTGCTGTGTCCCACAGATTTTGGACCATTGTGTTTTCATTATCATTTGTTTCCATGGTTTTTTTCAATTCTTCTTTAATTTCCTGGTTGACCCATTCATTTTTTAGAAGGATGCTGTTGAGCCTCCATGTATTTGTGCTCTTTCCACATTTCCTCTTGTGATTGAGTTCTAGCTTCAGAGCATTGTGGTCTGAAAATATGCAGGGAATGATCCCAATCTTTTGATACCTGTTGAGACCTGATTTATGACCCAGGATGTGATCTATTCTGGAGAATGTTCCATGGGCACTAGAGAAGAACGTGTATTCTGTTGCTTTGGGGTAGAATGTTCTGAATATATCTGTGATGTCCATCTGGTCCAGTGTGTCATTTAAGACCTTTATTTCCTTGTTGATCTTTTGCTTGGATGATCTGTCCATTTCAGTGAGGGGTGTATTAAAGTCTCCAACTATTATTGTATTCTTGTCAATGTGTTTCTTTGATTTTGTTATTAATTGGTTTATATAGTTGGCTGCTCCCATGTTAGGGGCATAGATATTTAAAATTGTTAGATCTTCTTGTTGGACAGACCCTTTGAGTATGATGTAGTGTCCTTCCTCATCTCTTATTATAGTCTTTGGCTTAAAATCTAATTGATCTGATATAAGGATTGCCACCCCAGCTTTCTTCTGATGTCCATTAGCATGGTAAATTGTTTTCCACCCCCTCACTTTCAATCTGGAGGTGTCTTCAGGTCTAAGATGAGTTTCTTGTAGGCAGCATATGGATGGGTTGTTTTTTTATCCATTCTGAAACCCTGTGTCTTTTGATTGGGGCATTTAGCCCATTTACATTCAGGGTAACTATTGAGAGATATGAGTTTAGTGCCATTGTATTGCCTGTATGGTGATTGTTACTGTATAATGTCTCTGTTCCTTTCTGGTAATACTTTTAGGGTCTCTCTTTGCTTAGAGGACCCCTTTCAATATTTCCTGTAGAGCTGGTTTGGTGTTTACAAACTCTTTCAGTTTTTGTTTGTCCTGGATGCTTTTAATCTCTCCTTCTATTTTCAATGATAACCTAGCTGGATAAAGTATTCTTGGCTGCATGTTTTTCTCGTTTAGTGCTCTGAATATATCATGCCAGTTCTTTCTGGCCTGCCAGGTCTCTGTGGATAAGTCTCCTGCCAATCTAATATTTTTACCATTGTACGTTACAGACTTCTTGTCCCGTGCTGCTTTCAGGATTTTCTGTTTGTCGCTAAGACTTGTAAATTTTACTATTAGATGGCGGGGTGTGGGTCGATTCCTATTGATTTTGAGAGGTGTTCTCTGGGCCTCCTGGATTTTGATGCTTGTTCCCCTTGCTATATTAGGGAAATTCTCTACAATAATCCTCTCCAGTATACCTTCTGCTCCTATTTCTCTTTCTTCTTCTTCTGGAATCCCAATTATTCTAATGTTGTTTCGTCTTATGGCATCACTTATCTCTCGAATTCTCCCCTCGTGGTCCAGTAGTTGATTGTCTCTCTTTTGGTCTGCTTCATTATTCCCTGCCATTTGGTCTTCTATATCACTAATTCTGTCTTCTGCCTCATTTATCCTAGCAGTAAGAGCCTCCATTTTTGATTGCACCTCATTAATAGCTTTTTTTATTTCAACTTGATTAGACTTTAGTTCTTTTATTTCTCCAGAAAGGGCTTTTATTTCTCCTGACAGGGTTTCTCTAATATCTTCCATGCCTTTTTCAAGCCCGGCTAGAACCTTGAGAATCGTCATCCTGAATTCCAGATCTGACATATTACCAATGTCTGTATTGATTAGGTCCCTAGCCTTCGGTCCTGTCTCCTGCTCTTTTTTTTGTGGTGAGTTTTTCCGCCTTGTCATTTTGTCCAGATAAGAATTCGCTGTTCTCCTTGTTAAGTGAACTTGGTCTTGGCTGTATTTCTTTGATCTTCTGGGGGAGGGGCCTGTTGTAGTGATTCTCAGGTGTCTTTGCCCCAGGCAGAGTTGCACCGCCCTTACCAGGGGCCGGGCTAAGTAATCCTCTCAGGTTTGCTTTCAGGAGCTTTTGTTCCCTGAACGCGCTTTCTGTAGAGTTCTGGAGGACGGGAATGACAATGGCGGCCTCCCAATCTCCGGTTCAGAGGAGCCGAGAGCTAGGGGCCCCAGTCTTCAGTGCGCCTTCAGAGAAAAGCGTTTAATCCCTCCAGTCTCCCTAGCCCACGTTTGCACCGGAGAGTGCGCTACCTGTGAGCTCTGCGACACTCAGACACCCCCGATCCTTCTGTGACCCCGTGGGACCTGAGTCCACGTTGTCCCCGTGAGGTCTTCACCCCAGTTTAGCCTCTGGAGTGATGTCCCTCCGTGGAGCCGACTTTTAAAAGTTCTGATTTTGTGCTCCGCCGCTTGCCGGGAGCCGGCCCCTCCCCCTGGGGTCTATCTTCCCGTCGCGTTGGATTCACTTCTCCGCTGGTCCTACCTTTCAGAAAGTGGTCGATTTTCTGTTCCTAGAATTGTTGTTTTTCTTCTCTTCGATCTCCTGTTGGATTTGTAGGTGTTCAGAATGGTTTGATAGGCTATCTAGCTGATCTCCTGCTGGCTGATGTCGTCTCAGCCTCCTACTTCTCCGCCATCTTGACTCCCGACAACAAAATTTTTTAAGTGGTCTGCATATATTATCTCTTTTCCACCTTTTGCATAGTTCTTATGTCACTGTTTTCTTGTTTCTTCACTGAGTCCACAAAACTGCCATTCAAGGCCACCAAGAACTTTGTTGGGATTAAATTTTTAAAATATCTTTTTAGTTATTTTACTTGCCTCTTCTGTAGCATCTCATACCATTAACTGTTCCATTCTACTTGAAACTCTTATGCTGACTTGAATGATCCCAAGCTCTCCTGGCTTTCCTCCTGTCTCCCTATATCTCTATTCATTCTTCTTTCTCTCCCTACCTTTAAGGGTAGTTGTTTCTCAGAAGCAGAGTCCTGGTCTATATTATCTTCTTACTCTTTGCACTCTTTCCAAGGGAACTTGCTAGTTACAGGTATTTCACTTACTATCTATAATGCCAGCTACTCACATGTCTACATAGTTCTAGCCCAGATAACTTTACTGAGCTTGAGTCCTGAATGTCCAACTTCCTCCTGAAGTTCATCTTGGATTCCTCTGTATGTACCTGAATTTTAACAAAGGTAAACAGTATTGGTCATCTTTGCCATGTAACCTCATGTTCTTTATCTGAAAATGTTACCTCCATCTACTTTGTCACTTCAACTTAGTCCCTGATGTTGACTCTTCCAACTTTTCCTTTTATCCCCCATATTCAGTCAGTCACTAAATCCTACTGACTCTACCTTAACTACTCCCAAATGGGACTTCTTCATGTCACGACTATTATTCTGTTGTAGATTTCTACAACTATCTCAGAAGTGGTTATCAAAACTCCCTCCTTTTGTTAGTCAACATCCATTCTTCTCTTTATTCATAATAGAATGGTGATTTTATTCTGAACTGTAAAAAGCACCTAGCTAAGAGATAACATGTTCCAGGTTACTTTGGAGATAAGATTAGCCTTACACCCTGGACAGAGATTTACAAATGAAATGTGGAGTGGAAGGCCTTGATGAGTCTTCAGGAAAATCTGTTTAATTATGGCTGATTCATATGGGAAGAAGGCTTTGGTCTTTGGTCCCTTCTCTCTTTTTTCTCCCCCTTCTCTTTCTTTCTGTATAGAATACAGCCATCTTGGACTATGTACTGATCTCAAGGATAGAAGCCATGAGTTAAGATGATACAGTGGGACTATAGAAGGAACATGGATGATTAAGTTACCTCAGGTTCTGGAAGCCTGATCTCCTGACTTCTTTTACATGGAGAAATAAACTTCTGTTTTGAGAAAGCCATTAATATTTTGTGTTTCTTTGTATGTAGAAAAATCAAATCCTAACTGATACAACATATTAAATTACCTTGCATAATCACAGGTGTGTAGATATTTATTTATATACTCAGGCATCAGCTGTCAATTGCACACCCACTTATGGCAATATAAGAGAAGATTATTGCCAATATTGCCCGTATTTGATATTAAGCAAACGAAATTTATTTGGTGTCACTAGTCAAAGAACAATTGTAGGTCTAGCTTTAAATGTAACTTGGTTGATTCAATTGAGTTCCCACTTAGAACTATACTTTTATGATGGAAAGTGATCTTTGTTATCATCTAAACTCTCCTATTTGATAGAAGAAACTGAGACCAAACGAAGTCCACAGAGCAAATTACTGGCACTATGGCATAGTGATTTAAACACACAGACTCTGGAGCTAGACCGCTTAGACTAAAAATCCCTTCCCCTTCTTGCCAGCTGTGTGACTTCAAGCAAGTGATTTAACCTTACTATATCGGCTTTTGTAGAACTGTTTTTGAGAAATGAATGACTTATCCCATGGCAGGCACTTAAAATAGTGCTTGGCTTAGGTGAGCATACCCCAACCACTGATCAAAACTTTGACTCAAGTCTCTTATTTCTAGTTCAGTGTTCTTTCTACTCCTATCATGCTGCCTCCCTTAGCACTGGTTAGGAGTTAAGAGCAAGAGAACAAAGATGGCTAAGATCTGATGGGTGCAAAGAAAGCAGGATAACTTTGGCTGCAAGAACACTGTCTAGAAAGGAAGGTCTAGATTCAGAGCATGTAACAAGAGTTCAGGACAGTCAGGGAAGAGAACAGAAGAGCTCTATTCCTAGAAGGTGGGCACCTAAAGAGATGTGGGAGAAAATGGCTGACAAATTCTTCCCATTTCAAAACGTGCCAGAGATTTGCCATACCTGATGTAACAAAAGGTAATAGCTTTTGTTTTTTGAAAATTAAAAATCTAGAGCTAATGAAAAGAGCACGTGATGTCTTTAATTCTAAATTGAAATAGATACAGAATTGTTCTCTCAGCATTCTTAAAGCTGTTTGCAGAACAGCAAGCCAAAATACCAAATGCAGAGAAAGGACATAAAAGGCTAATACTTTCAGAAAAAAAAAAAAATGTATATGGGATTTAGGCATGCAAATTGCCCATGAGATCTCGATTCATAATTTGCATCCTGAACATCCCTTGAGAAGTATATAAGTAGGACTTTTATATCATTAAGGGTTTGCTTGAAGATTTAGAGCTATACCTAAACCATTTTCACGTAACGGCTTTGAGGTGTATTTCTCTAGTTTTTGTTAGGAATTTGAAACACCAAGTGAGATTTATATGAGCCAGGATGAGACAAAGGATGACAATGCTGTGCTATTGTAGAATGTTCATGCTTAGAAGATTCTATTATGCCTCCATCACTCAAAATAAGCTGAAGCACCAAGAGCTTTCACATGTGGATTATCTTTCCATCATTGCAGATAAAAGAATGTTGGTGCTGTTACTTTCACTAAACCTTTCCCATGGAGGATTTTCCATCATTTTCCATGGATAAGCAATGCACACATGAGAGAGTAGAATGCTGACATGGGGAATAAATAGTCTTTTTCTAAACCGTTTGAAATATGAATAGATGAAAAAGTAACAATTATGAAGATAATGTCGAGCTTTTCTTTAACTCAGAGGAAATAGCATTTTCTTCAGTTGATGAAATGTCATGAACTTCTTCAAAGAAAGCCTATGAAATTTTAAGTGGAAAAGTGCTGGTTATTTTTCTACCTAGAGGCCCAACATTAAGTCTACGTGTGACCTTGCCTGCACATGCACTTAAATAAATAGTAGTTCCATTCAGAGGTTGTTCACACAGTTACTTTTCCCTTAAAGTTTTTTTCACCTTTCCTTTAAAAAAGAGAAAATTATTTTCTGAAAAATAAATTTTATTAGAGATGGACTGCCCAAATTGTCGTGCAATTTTATGACTCCATTTGTCGCTTCACTGTTAACTCAGGAAGAGCGTGTTTAAAATGGCCAGATAGCAATCTAACGGATGAAGCAGTAATTTCCAAAGGCTCTTTATTAATTACAACAACACTTAGAACAACAACAATCACTGCCTTCTACTGTGCTAGGTTTCCTGCAGGAATCACCACATTTAATTCAACAATCTTGCAGGAGCCACTGTTATTATCCCATTTAACAGATGCTGTAATGGTCTCAGAGCGGCCCAGTAACAAGCACAGTCACCTAGATAATAATTAGGTAGGTGTAGGATTCGAACACAGATCTGTCCAAAGTTCTTGGGACAATCCTGCTGTGTTCCTCTCATTTCTCATGGCACATGAGATACGGATAACCATGACTCCAAAGTCTAATATCAACTACTTTCCCTTTATGTTCTGGCCTAGAACATTTTCATATAACATTCCCTGCTTCAGAAGATCACCCAGGCTCCTGAACTAGAAGCCAGGGAGCACAGGAATAGGCACTTTTATGCCAGGTTTTATATTTTACTGGCATACTCAGTATTTCTCCAACCCTGTTACGAAGGCATGATTGTTCCTCTTTGGAAGATTCAAACACTGAAGCTCTCAGTTAAGTAACTTGTTCAAAGACATAGAGTAAGCCTATATCATGATTTAATACAGTGTCTAACACATAATAAATGTTCAATAAATAATTGCTAATGAATGAACGAATAAAAGTAGTATCACATCTGGAATGCTTAACTCAGATCTTTTAACTTAAAATATCTAATTTTTTCCCCATGTATCTCACTGATTCAGTCCTCAATAGTTTATAGGGTATTAGTAAAAATTTAACTGTTGATTTCTCTGATATCCCTTTTTTAGAGTCCACATTATAACTATATTTCTAGGTACAGCAGATTCTTCCACAAAGGAATATATATAAATAACA
>RCUC01130214.1:0-22942 GCA_003697995.1 Taxidea taxus jeffersonii | reverse complement strand
TCCAGGACTCCAGTGCTGTTTCTAAAGGACCTTACAGAAGGAAGAGTGATCTAGTCTTCTTGTGTTGAAAACTCGATGTGTGATCCCAGGCAGGACACTTAACCTCATGATTTCCAGTGTTCCCAATTTTTAAATGGAAATTAAACCATCTGCTTTATCCACCCAATGGAGAGTCGTGGGGATTAAATGCAGGAACAAATGGAAAAGCGCACGTTGCTACACAAACACACGGTAGCACCGCTGTCAGAATGCTTCAGCCAGGAGGATGCGACAGAGCTGGAAGGGGGACTGCAAACTCTGCATGTGGCAGTTTCTGGGAAATGGACACTGCTCCTTCACTGATAGAGGCAGAGACACGCAGTTAGCACGTAGTTAGAGACACGTAGTTAGACCTTATCCAAGAATCGGTGATCTCGCTGAGACTGCGTGCAAGTCACTCTGATTCGCTCGTGCAGTCTCTGCCGGTTCACTACGGGCAAACTACAGGGCTCGGCAGCCGTCACTCCCCGGTCTACGTCTGCAGGGACCCAAAATATGTGGCTTAGAAATAAGAGGGAGAACATTCCCCAGAAACTGGTCTCTTTCAGGAGACGCCTGGTACAGGGCTTTTGCTGCGTGTCTGTCGAGCTTTTTTCCCCAAGCAGCAGCCGTACCACGCTCCGAGCGTTCATCTTCAGGTCATCTTCGTGTCATCTTCATGTCATGGCTACTGCCATCAATCACAGTCTCCCTCACTGCTGAGATTCGCACTCTGAGCACGGAGGAAAAAAAGACCCAGGGCGGGATGCTGTTCGTGACCTTCGTGACCTCCTGACTCCCATCCCACTGGTCTCCACCCCACTCCTCCTCAACCTCGCCCCTGAATACCACAAGCTGCTTGAAAAGCCGCTGCTGAGCTTCAAAATGGCTCGTTTCCGCAGATGTTCTCGGCCTCACACTGCATTTTCCTTTTTTTACTCACACTTTCTATATGAATAGCAGATTGTAATGCTTCTTGTTTTCTGATCCAAAGGGGAAGAGTCTACATCAAATTAGACCAGCTTGCTTTCAACAGCCTCAGTAAAAGCGTAGGTGGATGTTCTGACCCTCTTCCCTCCCCCTGCCTCCCTCTCCCACCCCTACCCCACTGGAACTGCTCGCAGATGTTTCCTCTAAAGTCTTTTAAGATCCAATTCTCTGACTTTCTGGTCTCTATTAACAAACTGCATTTCTTTCATCCAGCTCTCTCTGATTGCTTTGCACTCCCAGCCCACACAGGATCAAGAATGCTGTTCCCTCCCATCTCTGCCCGTCTCCAGGGTCTCCAGCACGCTGGACCGAAGAGAAGCTACAGATGAGATCTGAGCGGCACCAGCCCCTGCAGTCGGCTCCCGTGGCTACTCCCGAGGCCAGTTCTCTTACATATTCTGTCTTCCAAGATCTTACTTACTACAAACACGGGAGGGGATGACGGGATTTGTTCATGTAACACTTTATGTTCTTAATGAAAAGAAAGGCTGTCAACTGAATCCACTTTTAATTATTATTTTTAAAAGACACGAGTGCCAGGGACTTTGGGTGTCAATGTTTCATCTCCTTTAACTAGTTGTCAATCTGTCTGAAATACACTGTCATAGGTATGGTAGAACAAAATCAAACTAATTTTCCTTGATTTACTGTTTATCTTCCCAACACCATGCTTCTCCTCATTCTAAATAATCAGTTTGTCAAATGGCAATGCCTTATATTTAAATATATTTTGTAATTTATATTGTTAAATTTCCCACTCCAAACTTAACAATTGCTTGGACATGCCTCCTTGAAACGGAAATGGTAACCGCCCCCTTTCCCTCTTCTTTAAAGGCTACACTTCTGCGAACACGCGGCCTTCCCTACCTACTAGCGGGAGCAAAGGTGTAACGCCAATAGTGCTTCTCACACCAAAGGTGCGGTGCAGACGCTCGTCGGCACGCGGGAAGGTAGCACTGCTCTGCTCTCCAGGAGTCAGACCTCGATCTGCAGGCCTGGCTCTGCCACTAGAGAGCAATGCGGCAGCTTGAGCAAGTCACGGAGACTCTCTGGGTGTCTCTCTGGCTATAAATGGAATCCTAAAGCCTCCATATAAAGATAAACAAGGTTTGGGATAATGAATTTCAAATGCCTAGCAGGGACAGGCATTAACAGAGTCAATAAAAGTTATTTTTTTGCAAGTGTCCCAGAGCTAGATTTGAGGTCTCCAATGGAAAAGAAAACAACAAACATAATTCGTCTTTGTTTAGCTGAAAGTGGACCCACACAAAGGACTGTATTCCAGGTGGACAAGCGGTTCATCCGGTCCAGGCTGGAGAAACACTCCCAAACATCGCTTACCAACACACAAGGCTGAAGAGGTGCCTTCCCTAGAGGTGTCGTTCTAGGCGGTGGGTTCCCCTACAGCCTTCCCAAGCCAGCAGGCTCTTTCCTCTGTGTCTACTTCATTACTCTCAAATCATAGAGTTCAAAATCTCTCTGTTTCTTAATGTCCAACACTCCCCATAGGAAGGGATTATGCTGAGCTCCCACTGCGACGTTGTGCGCTACGACACAGCTGCCACAGAACCAAGAGCAATCAAAGGAACAGCTAGCTGTCCTTAAAGGGGGACAGCCCACTACACAATAAGAGGAAAAGTCAGACAAGGATTTTAAAACCTATACCCAACCCTTCACAAACAGACCAGAAAATCACAGCATTTGGCAAAAAGAAAACACCTTCTCAAGTTTGAACAAACTGCTAGTCTTGTGAGTGTGTCCTAATGCACTGGCACGCAAGAAAATGTTTCCTTCCCTTACATGTCTATTTTTTGTGTCATTTCTGTTTTATCTACTGGACATTACATTTCTTTTTGTACACTGTGAAAATTATCTTTTTGAGATTAAAAATAAAGTCAGCAGTTTGGCATGTATGCTAATTGGTTATCGTCAAGGATTTTTAAAAAATGGAAATGAAAGAAAAAAAAATTCTCATTAACTTGGGCCTAGTAATCTGCTATAATTTATAATGTGCTAAGCTTATCTTTATAGTATTTTCTTTTAATAGAAAATTAGTAATTCAAATGAAATAAGAAACAGTATGTTCAAAGAGTTCTAAATCTTTCCAGTTTTACTGATGAAGTCCTTGGTGTCAGTCATAAAATCTACCAATTGGTCTCACCGTTCTTCTAAACATGCACAGTATTCTCTTACCCCTCTCTCCGCCCACACTAGTCTACCTCTGTAATGCCCCTCCACTCGAAAACCCTTTCTTCTAAAACCCAACTCACACAGTGTCTCCCATCGCTGGTGGCCACGTACAAATCAGGTATAAACAGCGCCCTGATGCTCGGTGAAATGTCGTAAGGGAGTAACAGTCCCAGAGAACACTAACTACCTCAGTGTCGGCTTCTGGAATCGAGTGAGTAGCGCTGGAATCTCAAATCTGAATTAGAATACGTAAGAGAACCAAGACAAGGACTGGTGCCAATACTGTGTATTTTGCAAAGGATTACCCTGGATCCATGTGTTGGTACACCCAGGCATAAAACACACACTCTCGGGAGAGAGACTGTTGCCCTGTGATCCAGAAGTGCTTTTAAAAAATAAAGCAAAAACGAAATTTAAACAGGCCAGCAAAATAGGTAAACTATCGTCCCAGATAAAAGCTCAGGTCCCTATTTATTTCTGGGAAACAAAATCAAGAGTTTAGTGCCTGTAAGAGCATTTAAAGTGGTCTGGGCTGATGAGTCACTTGTCTTATTTAGGAAGGGTTAGGACGGTTATTCACAGAAGAAGGAAACGCCGATTACCTTAATTCTAAGTCCAGAACTGCTCAAGCGGCTCTGGGAATGCTAGTAAAACAGTCAACTAAGCAATCAGAACCATCGTTCAGTATCTTTACTGGGACGTATCTGAAGGAACAGAAGGTCACATCTAATGCTATAACCCAACACTCTGAGCTCCAAAAAAAGAAACTCCAAACACTGTGCTGAATACAAAAAACACTGCTTAAATTTCAGATAAGGGCCACCGAGGAGGAGGTCAGAAGACTTATTAATATATCTGAACAAGAAACAGTGACAGCTCGAACAGCCCGTGAGATTCATGACCTCAGATGTATTACAGTGATCTCTGAACACAGACAAAAAAGGAAACCAGGGAAGAGCCCGAGTCAGGATTACACAGAGGGCCAACGGGGAGGAAGAGAGGCAGACAGAATTTCTAGCCCAGCGGCTGACTACTCTTCCTGGTCCCTTTCTTTCCTGACTCCTCTGACAGCACATGCCTTCTTAGTAGTCTCTGTATTCTCCTGATTTCCTGTTCAGTGGCAGAGTCACTGTACCTACAGGGATCCTCTCCTGTTCGTTACCTTGGGATACAATAGGATAAAACCATGTCATCACTAGTTAGATTATCTTCTAATGGCCTTTTTGGTAATTCCAGCAATGTTTTGCATCGTATCTGAGGCTAAGTGGTCTTAAACATTACTCAAGCGCTAACAGTGACACTGATTACAAATATAAGCACAATTTTTTAACGTGTGGCTCTTTTTGGACAAAATTCTTCTCTTCTTTGAGAACCACTGCTTTAGGATAAAGTTTTTAAGAAGTCAAAGATGCTTAACCATAGCCACTCATTATTTCACCTAACTGATTTTATTAGGTGCCTATTAAGTGCAAGGCACTATTATCAAATCCAAGTATAAAGCAGTGGGCAGACAAGAGCTGCATTCTCACCCAACGGGCCAGACTGATAACAAAAACAAATACATAATAGTTCCAGATGCCGGTGAGTGCTATGAAAACCAACAAAACAAAGTAGGAGAAAGAGCCTAAGTGCGACTGAGGTAAAGGTGCCCTGTTAGAAAGGGAGGCAAGAAGTCAGAGGAAGCTCGGCTGTGAGCTGAAGCCCCGTGAAGAGCTGCAGAAAGATCCGCGCCAGGCAACAAACATGGAGTGCTGAGGCAGAATGAGCTCGGCCTGTTCTAGCAACAGAAAGCGGGTCAGTTTAGCGGGGACACAGGAAGAATGGGTAAGTGTGGTAGCAGATGAGGTTGGACACGCAGAGAGAGTCAGATCACATAGGGTCTTACGTGTCTCCACAAGTGTAGCTTTTATTCTGGGCGCAGGAGAAAGCCACTGGGAAGATTTAAGCGAGGAAGTGAGGAAGGGATTTACACGTTTAAAAGATAATTGTGGGGGCGCCTGGGTGGCTCAGCTGGTTAAGCGTCTACCTTTGGCTCAGGTCATGATCCCAGGGTTCTGGGACTGAGTCCCTCGTGGGGCTCCCTGCTCAGCGGGGAGCCTGCTCGCCCTCTGCCCACCCACCCCCACCCGTGTGCATGTGCACACGCACTCTCTCTCAAAAATAAAACCTTGAAGAGAAAAAAAAGATAACTGTAGCTTTGGTATGACCGAAAGACTGTAGGCAAACAGATGCTTAGTTAAAATACTGAGAAGAATTTAGGGTAATCTGACACAGCTTATTTGCTTTAACTTGAAATTCAGCAACGAATGTCTAAGAGAACACAGGCCCTCATCCCCTGCCCAAGGGAAAAAGGAAGGATCTCTTAGACTTCAAATTTCTACTCTGCTGAAGACCGGCCTTTAAAAAGACATTCAATCCAAATTAAGGAACAGTAGTTTTGAGACCATTCTATAGTTCTGACAGCCCTAAGAAAAGGATATATTTTTCCTTGCTCAACTCCCACCTTACCTCTTGCAGACCTCAAATCAGAAGGACAACCTCGGGGCTCCTGCGTGGCTTGGTCAGTTAAAGCAACAGACTCTTGATCCTGGCGCAGGTCATGATCTCAGGATCCTGGGACTGAGCCCTTCGTCAGGCTCCCACTCAGTGGGGAGTCTACTTGCCTCCCTCTCCATCTGCCTCCCTCCCCCTGCTCATTCTCTCTCGCTCTCAAAGAAATAAATCTTAAAAAAAAGAAAAAAGAAAAAAAAAGGACCGCCTCAACCATAATCCTCTAAAAGAGGCTTGATTATAGGAAGTCTCCATTACTTGGAAATACTAAATTGTCATTTATTTCTCTCAGATCATCAACGTAAACAACCTTCAGCTCCTCTAAATTTGTACTCGATAAGATGACTGATATAAATAAGATCATAAAAAATCATTTAATGAGTTTTTGAATCTCTAAGAAACACCTATCAACAAGTCAGCCCGTGATACGCTGACTGCATGTCAATCTCATTATTGTTGTTTCCTTCTAAGAATTTCTTTAGTATTCTAGTTCAGATCAGATACTTCAAAGCAACAAAATTCTGTATTGTCTTAAAGATTCTACAATTCATTCACATTTTTCATGTGTTTATGGAACACCCTTTTTTTCCAGTTTGAACTAGTAAATGTTATTAGCATAAGAAAATTTAATGCATAATCTTACCTCCACTTTAATTCTCTTTGGGGATAATTCATCTCTGTCTCCACATTTTGACCTGAATGGAATGGGAGGGAGAAAAACTTGAGAAGGTAACAAATTTTATTCTAAAGACATCTCAATCTATAAACTTCCACCAAAACATATACCCCTGAAACCATCTCACACCAGAAATAAGACATTCAGAACACTGACATAACAAAAAAGACTTTTCATCACTTCTAAATTAACATCAGGGAAATATGCAACACAATTATATTATACATTGTAAAAGGCCACTACCTAAAAACTTTCCCACAAAGAAAGTACTCAATAAATATGTAAATGATTATCATATAATGAAAAAGGGAAAAAAAATCAAGGTGGATTATATTGCATGATATCTTTTTATGGATCAGCAGGAACACTTCAGGATAAAATGACCAAAGTAGCCATTTAAGATGATTGCTTAAGGCTACATAAGATAAAAATGCATCTATTGTCTATCTATTGAAACTACAGATGCATTTTCCCTCAACCCAGAGATCCCTTTGCTGGGACTCTATCCCAAAGGTATATGAAACACTACTGCCAATTAAACTGTAATAAGCCATCGATTATAAGTTATCCTTCAAAGTAAAAGATGTTAAAAGGTGAAAAGTACACTTCAGAATCAACAAAGTACGTATGACATTATTTATTATGATGCTGTTTATAATGATAACAGGCTAGAAACAATTCAAGTATCCATCAGTAGGGGCTGGGTAAAGAAATCAGGGTGGGGCACCGGGGTGGCTCGATCAGTTAAGTGTCTGCCTTCAGCTCAGGTCATAGTCCTGGGATCATGCAACTGAGCCCAGCACCAGGCTCCCTGCTCCTAGGGGAGTCTGCTTCTCCTTCTGCCCCACCCCCTGCTCGTGCACCTGTGTGTTCTCTCTCTCTTTTGCAAATAATCTTTAAAAAATAAATAATCCTTTAAAAAATCATAGTACATACACAAAATGCAATACCATGGCGCTGTAAAAAATAACAAAGAAGATGTGTACATATCACAGTAACGAGATCACTGAGACATGTTAAAAGCAAAATACAGAATAGTACAGATACATACTACTCACTGTTTTTTTGGAAAAAAGGTAAAAATGAGAAAATATATATCTTTGCAAGTACATTAACACAGACTGGAAAGATGAAAAAGAAACTAATAAAATGACTTCTATTGAGGAGAGGAAGACGTTAAAAAGAGACCAGAATGGGAGTGCAACTTTTTATATTACATAATCACATAGTTTTGGCTTCTAAATTATGCAAGCATGTTATATATTTAACATAAAAACTAAATAAATGAAAATACAACAAGAAACAGCTAAAAACTGTTGAAAGCAATTGCCTCTGGGGTGTGGTATCCAGAAGGGGCAGGGGTGGGGCAGGGAAATTGCTGAGTTTCAGTACAAGCCCCATGCACCGTATGACTCCTTAAATCATGTACAGGTACCACCTTGATTAAATTATGTAAATAAAGCGTCAGAAAATTTTGTGTAATACAGTGAAAAAAATTTAAAAATCACTAAATCAGCTCTTATTATCCAACTTTAAAAAAATCTTATAATTCTACAGTATCGCTGCTGTATATTCTTGGCCTGTTCACTTAGTCTGCGTAATTTCACTTTGTGTCAGTTTGTGACTATGTGGGCTCTTACGGCATAGCAAAGGAAACTGCTACGAGTTAGGGACATAATGACAGTAAATGCCTCAACAGTGGCTTTTTTTTTAAGATTTTATTTATTTATCTGACAGACAGAGATCACAAGTAGGCAGAGAGGCAGAGAGAGAGAGGAGGAAGCAGGCTCCCCGCTGAGCAGAGAGCCCAATGCGGGGCTCGATCCCAGGACCCTTGGATCATGACCTGAGCCGAAGGCAGAGGCTTTAACCTACTGAGCCACTCAGGCACCCCAAAAGTGGCTTTTCAAATGTGAATGGGTACAAGAGTAATCTGGGACCCTTGTGAAAATCTGGATTCCAGGACTCCATCCCCCGAAACTGTGATTTGTTAGGGCCTGGGAGGGTGCTCAGGATGTGGTTTCTCAACACAGGTTGAATTACGCTAACGCCAGGGGTTATCTGCATCTCCTCAGAGAAGCAACAGTGCACACAACTCATGGGGAACTAGAAATCCACGTGCAACAAGAGAACAAAAAAGATGGAAAGATGAAAAAGCAACTAATAATAATGATTTCTATTGAGGAAGTCAACAGATTTAAGATTTAAATGAAGATGAGATGAACAGTAAGACGGGTTTATATTAAATTTTGAAACCACCACTGCTTTTCAACATGTAAGTTTTTACTTCAAATACTCCATATTGCACTTCTTATTTCCAGCACAGGTCCATATCCCGTGTTATCCGGCACCTTCCAATGCTTCCTTAAGTACTGGCCAAGGGAGTCTCTTCATCTGTTCAACTAATCTCACTGGATGGCAAACACCTTGCCAAAGGAACCACCTGGTTTCTACCAAGAGTTCGTCAAGTTCATTCGGTTAGTGGGTATCCAAGTAAGTCTATACATACTAACTAAATCTCATCATCAAACCAAAGCACCTGTGTGAGAAGAATGTTTAAAACCACTACCAGAACAATGCTATAGTGCTACAGAACTGTCTTTCAAAAGAAAGACAAAAGGAGAATTAAACAAAACAACAAAACCACATTAGCAATGTTTTGAAAAGTCACTTTACTCTTTAATTTTATAGAACCACAGTCACATTACACTTCTACTTAAAAAAAAAAAATGCTTATATTCTATCAATGGGTAATGTTTTAAGTTCTACCTCCACCAAGCAATGCAAAAACACTGCCTGTCAATTAGTTAGACACTTACTTAGTGGTTCTGTAGGTATATTTGTAGGTGACTTCTCGAGAAATCTGCCTGGCCAGGGCAAACAGTTCATCTCTTCTCGTCAGCAGGGCGTTATCCTTCACACAGAGCTGAGCAGCCGCTTCATTAACAGTGAGCTGTGCATCCAAAACAAAGTTTAAAAATTATAAATATCTTTATTTCATCAATTAAGAAAAATGTTTCACTTAAGGATAAAAAATGCCACGTCATTCTATAATGAGATCATAGTTTGTAAAAATCAGGATGGGTCTTTCTTTATTCTTTATTAGTCCTAAGGCCTAATTTCAGAAGAAAATCACATCACCTACCATCTCTCAGAACTCAAATTAATCAAAATAGTCACCTTGGTTTTACGTATTTATATGCTTAATTTTTGTTTAGGCATGGATTTATAGAAAACAAGCAAAATAAAGTAAAAAAAAATATTCTGTATCTCATTTTTATGAAAAGCCAAGGATTTGATATGACCTGTTGATACTATTTCCCTAACTAAAAGTGAGTATACACGGTCTGCCAGGTTTTTTTTTTTTTTTTTTCAGTGTGAACTGATATGAAACTTCTTAGGAAGGAATAAGAGTTAGATGATTTGAGTTAAATATTTATCAAATTACCTAGTCAAAAAATAGAGTTATCACAGATTAGGGCCATAAAGGAAAATCAAGGCCTTGGAGTTACTAAATCCCTAAAATTAATCTAATTCCACTTTCATCTAAGTGTTAAATAATGTCAATATAGAACTGCCACTTGACAAAACAAGTGTACTGAAACTGAAAATAGCAAATGTTACCCAAATTGAAAATCTGTTAATTGTTTAATTAGAAAAGGTTTTTTCACATAATTTTCCCAATTTAAATCGATGTAGGGAATGGCCAAGCAGTAAGTAGATCAAAGTTTTTTTAAAAAGCAAGAGACATACTCGTTGCAGGCACGACTGACGGCAGAGTAAGGGCAGACAGACCTGAGGCGGGTCCTGCTGCATCACACACCAGCTGCGTGACTCTGGGCATCGAAAAACTTCTCAGAGCCCCAGCGTTCTCAGAGGCAAAAATAGGATAATCAAAACGGGAACTACCTCAAGTGACTAACAAGAAAGAAATTGAGACACACCTGGCACAAGGTTGTTCTTAGTATTACTTCTTGTTTTCCTTTCATAAAAAAACAGGCATTTACTTCCTTTCTAGCCGGGCATCCCATTCTGTTCACAAAAATGTTCTGTATTTAAAATTTTCAAAAATACAGAGAAGCAACAGAAGAAATTCAACCTTCCATCTATTAATGCAGAATGGTTGCAATGCAGATTGCAAACCTTCCATCTACTAATTTTTTTTAAGATTTTATTTATTTATTCATGAGACACACAGAGAAAGAGAGGCTGAGGGAGAAGCAGGCTCCCTGCAGAGTCGGGAGCCCGATGTGGGACTTGATCCCAAGACCCTGGGACCATAACCTGAATTGAAGGCAGACGCTTAACCAACCGAGTCACCCGGCACCTTCATCTATTAATATTTTAATGTATATTACTCTAATATCTGTGTACGTACAAACATGTATGTGAGTACATACTTGTATTTGTAATTGCCTTTTTTCACTTATGTATGCTGCATTTTTTACTTCTATCACGTTGTTAGGCAGAAACTTGGCCTATTTACGTCAGCATCTGGCATGGGTTGGCTACTCGACAAGTATCTGCTGATAAATGAGTGAATATTCTTTACGATGTCATTTTTACTTCCCAGACATACAATATCCCATTGTAGGGAAGAGCAATATATTATTTAAATTAACCTCACTCTGAACATGAAACTACCCCCACTTTTTCATGTATTACAAGGTAAGCTGCAAAGAACGTTCTTAACTGTTTATCTCTGCACACATACTCAATTATTTTCTTGGAATAAACTCCTAAGAATAAATCCGTCAGGTCACAGAATATACTAAATTTTATAAGATTTATATATTTCCCCAAATTACTCTCCAGGAAAACCGCTCCAAATCATAACAATACCAACAATTATATGAAGATCCATTATCCACAATCAACCAATACTGGTTATTTTATTTTAAAAGCTTTACGAATTTGATGTATTTTCAGTATCATTTGGCTATAATTTACATTCCTTTGACTATAAAACTGAACCTTTTTCTTATAAAGTATTTTAAAATTTGCTTACTCATGGCAGTTGCCTGTTTCTTCTAGTGCACTATTTGGCTTCTTAGGGACTTTAGGAATTCTTTATGCATTAAGAACATTAACTCTTCATATGCAGTGGCTTTTCTTTTTCATACTTTATCATTAGCCTTATGGTTTTTGTCTTGGGTGCCATGCATAGAAACTCCCTTCTCACCCTAAAACATGGTTTCCTGTAATTTAGCATAATAGTTTTATTTTTTCCACTTAACTACTGAAACCATTTAGAATGTGTTATGGTGTGTTATATAAATCATGTATCTAACATTCCCCTCCCCAGATTTCTACCTGTAATTTATATTGTCTAATTCTCAAATAATTTCACTATGGACAAGGTTATAATACACCCAGGCCTCCTATTTTAAACCCACAACTGAAAATGAGAGCATAAGAGGAACAATGTGTTTTCAGTCTTCTCCCCTTTTCCTGAAGAATCATCAACAGATCAATTTCTTTGCTAAGTGTTTTTTTTTAATTATTTATTATTTCTTTTTATTAACATATAATATATTATTAGCCCCAGGGGTACAGGTCTGTGAGTCCTCAGGCTTACACACTTCCCAGCACTCACCATAGCACATACCTTCCCCAATGTCCATAACCCAACCACCCTCTCCCTAACTCCCTCCCCCCAGCAACCCTCAGTTTGTTTTGTGAGATTGAGTCTCTTATGGTTTGTCTCCCTCCTGATCCCATCTTGTTTCACTTATTCTTTTCCTACCCCCCAAACCCCCTAGTTGCCTCTCCACTCCCTCACATCAGGGAGATGATATATATGATAGTTGTCTTCCTCTGAATGACTTATTCGCTAGCGCTAAGTGCTTTTGAAAGGCACAATGTAACTGGGGCTAAAAGTGAGATATACTTTAAAGAATGATTACCTACATAAATTAACTTCAATTTTGGAAAAGCAGTAGCTACAATGACCTTGAAGACCTTCCTAAACCCCTTTTTAGGTAGCCCTGTCTTTCTTGCATTCGTACCCTAAATTAGTAGGGAGAGCTTCAGACTGCCAATAAGGTATTTTAACTGACATTTCAGAGGTTCCACCCTATGCACAACCACAGAAAATAACCTTTCAACATCAACTGAAAATAGTGTTCTAGTATTCCATCATCCTACCAGAAACCAAAAACACAAACATAGTATATTCTCTGTTACTGAATTCAGGCTTCGAGAGATGAGAAAAGTAGACTGAGCTCTCCAAGACCTTAGGGAAACTTCTGGTACTAAAACTAAGGCTGTAGAAATAACTATGGCTCACCCCAAGTTGTAGTAAGAAGTTGATTCATCAGGGTTCCCCCTCAAAAATTGCATTCTGTTGGTGTTTTTTGTATTTCATGCTTCTAATTGTTAATAATTAAATCAGTAAATATTATGATGTATTTTTAAAAATTATACAAATACTCTAATATGGTAGTCACTGCAGTACCATACTAGTTTTTTTTTTTTTTTTTTAATTCTAAGTTTCCAGGGGCACCTGGCTGGCTCAGTTGGTGGAGCGAGTGACTCTTGATCCCAGGGTCCTGAGTTCGAGCCCCACACAGGATGTGGGAGCCTACTTAAAATTAAAAAGAAGAAGAAGTAAGAATTCTAAGTCTCTAATTTTTTTGTTTTTGTTTTTTTAAGTAGGCATCATACTCAGTGTGGAGCTCAAAGTGGGGCTTGAACTCAGGACCCTGAGATCAAGAGTCAGATATTTAATCAACTAAGACACCCAGGTGACCCTACGTTTCTAGCTTTGTTAAAGATATAAAATAGATATTCTAATTGGTTTACTTCCTCCAATTCCTCTTTTTTGTGGCTAAAAATGTCAAAATCCCATTCATATTTTTATGTTAACTGTTCCTTAAAGTTAGCTTTCTATGATTTTTAGATTTTTTTTTTTTTTGACAGACAGAGATCACAAGTAGGCAGAGAGAGGAGGAAGCAGGCTCCCCACTGAGCAGAGAGCCCCATGCGGTGCTCGATCCCAAGACCCTGGGATCATGACCTGAGACACAGGCAGAGGCTTCAACTCACTGAGCCCCCCAGGCGCCCCAGCTTTCTATCATTTATAACTAGACTTAAAGTTTTCTTTACTGGTAGTTAACTATAATCTTTAACAATCAAATGACTGTGACTTTCCGTTTTGTATTGTTGGCATAAAAATACCACGAGAATGCTGTGTGACAGGGTGGCTCAAAAGGCAATCAAGGCTTTCATTGCCAGCACAAGGAGGGAATGACTGGCCTCCTCACAGAAAACTACAAATATTGGATAAAAATAGGAGGAAAAATATCTTAAATGCCATCACTAAGCCAGCAAGACAACAGTAAGGACTAGTGAGGATAAAATGAATGAAGACAGGACTTTAAAAGAAGTTAAGCTGAGGACAGCTGCTAGACCAGATGACCCTGAGCTTCAGCTCGAAACCTCACAGGTCTGGTTAGTGTGGGAAGAGAACAGGAGGAAAAACCCAGGATCCACCAAAGGTGAGGAAGTCTGAGACCCCTCCCTCCACAAGCTGAAATCCCAAACCACCACACCCCCACTGGAAGCCTGAATTAGAAATACACCTGTACTCCCAGGAGAACACAAGGGAAATTACCTGTCTTGAACTCTGCTACTAAGTAGGAGAAAATAGAAGATACTCCCTTGAGATTTCATAAACCACCCCCCAAACTCAGCCCGCACATGATTTTCAGCCCTCGTTTACACTATGTGGGCTGAGAATTTTTTTCACAGGGTTCCAGAGTGGTACTGTGCAGAAAACAGGTGACTGGTAGAAGAAAAAGCAAACAACCTCTAGAAGAATCCATTTTCTTCCTAGGCCTCAAGACATTCCCACAGTTCTAAGAAATATGAGTTATAGACAGAAATCATAAAATATCCAAAGAAAAAGGCATCAAAAGTAAAAACCAGCAGAAATGACAGAATAAGACCCTCAAAAACTTTAGAAAAGTAAGAGTTGAAAATGTGACTAAAGGATAATACAGTAAAAAAGACCAAGAAAAACTGAGAAAACAGAAGGAGAGAAAAAAAAGTTGGGGTAGGGGCAAACAGAAGACTTCAAAAGCAAACAATAGATAACACCGATTGTAAACACAACAATGAAAACCAAAAGCCAAGGAAGTATCTTCAACTAGTAAGGGAAGATAACAGACAGTACAGGATGTGATACCCAGAATAAACAAGGAGGGCAAAATAAAGATGTTTTCCAGGGGGTCCTGATAGGACAGAATCTGCCATTGGTAAGCCTTTGTTAAGAAACTTCTACATGATAAACTTCAGACTAAAGGGAACTAATTCCAGGTAGTAAATCAGATCTAAAGAAAGGGAGGGACAGAAATACAAAATAAAATAAGGGAAATAAATTCAGAATAGTAGTCATTATAAAAAGAGTAAATAAGTCAAATGTTCCAGATAAAAGAAAAATGTGCCTGTTAATTTTTTAATTCCAATACAAGAGTTGGATGTAAAACATGGATTCAGAAAAACAGGAAGTAAAAGGATGGTAAAAAGATAACAAAGAGAACACACATGCACTTATATTAATATCAAACAAAATGGGCTTTTAAAGCAAAGTGGGCTATGAAAGATTAGAAGAGCTGGTGCAGAACACAGAAACAGAGAACTCCAAATCACAGTAGCCAGTTTTCACACAACGGTTCCCGGCAGAGCAAGCAGATGAAAAGAGACTACCTTAGAGTAAGCTAAACAGACACACACAGACACTCCAACTGCAGAAACACACACGAAACACGGGCCATACTGAACCACAATGAAATCTCAATGAATTTTAATATATGCAAAACATGTGCTCTGACCACAATGTAATTCAGTTAAAAATGATTAGAATAATAATTAAGGAAAAGCCCTCATATTTGGAAATGAAAAAACTCTTCAAATAATTCATGGGTAAGAAATCATAAATAAAAAGAGAAGTAATCAGAATGGGGGGGGGGACTTCATTCCAAAATTTGGGGAATTACACCAAATCAGCATATAGTGAGAATTTATAGCCTTAATTGCTTACATTAGAAAAGAAGAACAGCTAAATGTCAATGAATGAGGAAGCACCGAGGTAAGTTAGAAAAGAACAATAGGGGCGCCTGGGTGGCCCAGTGGGTTAAAGCCGCTGCCTTCAGCTTGGGTCATGATCCCAGGGTCGTGGGGTCGAGCCCCGCATCGGGCTCTCTGCTCTGCGGACAGCCTGCTTCCTCCTCTCTCCCTCTGCCTCTCTTCCTACTTGTGATCTCTGTCTATCAAATAAATAAATAAATAATCTAAAAAAAAAAAAAAAGAACAATAAAACTAACTGTACGAAAGTGTAAGTGAACACACACACACACACAGCACAACTAAGAATACCAACTAAGCCAAAAGTTGCTCCTTTAAAGATCAGGGGTTGGAAAGCTTTTGTTGTAAAAGATTAGATAGTAAATATTTTAGGCTTAACTAGCCAAAGAGTCTTTGTTACAACTACTGAACTCTGAAGTTGTCGCTCAAAAGCAGCCGCACACAGTATGTAAATGAACTGGCCCGGCTGTGTTCTGATAAAAACTTACTGCAAAATCAGGAGATGGGCCGCGTTTGGCCCACAAGCTGTAGTTCATACACCCCTGAAAAGATGAATAAAACAGACAAATCTCTGGCAAAACTGATCTGGGAAAAAAGAGACAAACAGGAGTGGCTGGTGGCTCAGTTGGTTAAGCGCTGGACTTGGTTTCGGCCCCGATCATGATCTCGCAGGTTGTGGGAAGGAGCCCCACATCATGCTCCGTGCTCAGCAGGAATCTGCTTGAAGATTCTCTCCCTCTGCCCCTTCCCCCCACTCATGCGGATACACTCTCTCACATAAACAAATCTTAAAAAAAGACGAGAGAGAAATGAACAAACGATAATAGGTCTTAAAAACGATAAACTTTACGATAATGCATTTGAAAACTTAGATGAAATGGACAAATTTAGAAAAATGTGACTTACCAAGATGACTCAAAAGCAGACTACCCTGACAGTCCTTTAACCCATTTTTTAAAATGATAAAAAAAATTCTTTTCAAGTATATGATGGTGAGCATTCTAAGAGTTTAGAATAAAGCATCATAACTTACCAGTAATGTAGTCAGGTCTATGGGGGTCCCAGGTTCAAAAGTACACCCCCTCCCCAAACTAAGACTGCTGGACTCCTCTGAAAGCTTCAGCCTTGACTTCTCAACACTACAAGGAAAACTGACCTAAATGTGGCATATTCTAGGGGCCCAAGTCCTTATCTTAGTAACACACACACTTCAGTTCCTATAGAATTTCCAGTAGGTCTACAATTACCCACTGACTCTCCATCCTCCTCCTCCCATCTTTCAGTTCTGGAACTCTCCAATTCGAAGCTGCTATCTGACAAGTATTCTATAATGCGCTCATATTTCTGACGCTGCAAAAGCTCCTACATTCTCCGCTGCCCTGCTGCTCTCAACTTTCAGTTTCTTTGTCCTCGTCCATTCACTGATTTAAGATCTGACACATGCACTGCTTGTCTGCTTACCGTATAACACACCTCTGGACAGACGAAACATCCTGTCCGCCTGGACTTCTAACACTGGGGTTTGTCCCTTAGAACCTGCCTCACACCAGCAAGGAGTGTGGTTCTAGGCCCAGCCACTCACACTATCTTCATGGTCTGATTCCTATACACTAGGCCATACCTAGCCAGGTACCAAGAACATCGCTGATTTTTTAGCTTTAAGGAAAAAAAAAGTGTCTATTCTAACACTGATTAATTTCATAATTCTTTACTGCCTGATGTATAGTACATTTGGAAACAAGTATAAAAATGCATGTAAGAAAGAATTTTATGTAGTTTAGAGCTGAAAAAATGTTTTCAGGTGTAGATCACTTTTTGGTTTTCATTCACTAGTGGCCTACATATTTCAGCTGTAGGTCTTGAAAGATTGAAAGAACAGTGTCCACACGGGGTTCAGGAAGAAAACTCTCAAATACTGACAGTGACTTAACAATGAGTCATGTATTTCCTTATTTGGAAATTGAAGACAAACCAATACTGTTCTTTAATCTTAGGAATTTAGAAACACTCAAATATCTTTCACTCATTTTAAATAGTCAAGGGAGAAAATGGGAAATTACCATACCTAGAAGGTACACTTAATGTAGTACCTTTCTTCTAATTCTCTCAAGATTTCATAATATCCACCAAGCTGCTGAATGGCTACTGGTTTGAAAGAAGCATCCTGATTCATAAACATCTATCCTAAACTGTATTTTTGGACCAGATTCACATACTTGCGTTTACAAATAACAAGTGGTCTAAGTTTCAAAAATACAAGCCACATATTCTAAAGCCCCCACCCCCACATCTCAGCCTTCTAGCATTCATTCTGAGTGTTCTCTTATTTTGGGAAACTCATGATAATCTCATTACCTAAATACCATCTGTACCTATTTATCCAAAGAAGCAAAGAACCCTTAAGCAAAAGCCAAGTGTGAAATAATTTTTCTATTTTTTAAAAGTAGGTTAGGACTTTAAAAAGAAATAAAGTGAGGTTGATTTGGTTTATTAAACCAAATCATCTCAACATACTTTCACTTTGAAAAAATACTGACTCAACTTTGTGTTTCATATGCTATATTTTAAACATATTATAGCATATTTTAAACATTTTATAGCATATTTTTAAATATGCTGTATTTTAAAATTACATTAGAACTAGATTAAAGCATGAAACTAAAATTACCAACATGTATTGCCTTTTGTTTTCTATTAATGACAACCATAATAGCCTTTTGGTAGATTCCTCCATTAATTCATGGGCAATGAAAGCATCAAAGTGTGTCTGAATTATAATGCTAAGTGTATTTTTTAGATGGATTCCCAAGTTCTTGTGAGTCAGTTACTGTATGGCAACTATACATACAATTACAAAAGTATATGCCCAAAATAGATAAAATCAGATGCACTGTTGCTTAAAACATTTTGCTAACCAATTTCCTTATTTTAAGCTCCAGTATGCATTCACATCTAAAAGCATTTATTTAAAAAGATGACAGTGAAATTGCTGAAAACAAGATCAATATACAAAAATCAGCCACTGTCTTTTAAAAGCATTTACCATTACATCCCTTTTAAATCTTATATACTTGCATATCCTCTATTAAATAAAAACTTATTTAGAAGACATTTAATATGTGTATATATACTACACAGTATTTGACCTAACGAGAAATATGCAAAACCTCTGTGACATGTGAATAAAGAACTGCAGTTACAGAGGAATATAAAAGATCTAAATATGTGAATATACGCACTACACGACTATATGGAGTTTTCATTATTTTAAGTCTGTCAGTTTTTCCCAAATTAACCCATACTTTTAAGGAATTTAATAAAAATGCCATAGAAATTTTCGGGAAATTTAATAAATGCATTAAACATTACGCTTGGCGGACCTACAGGTGGCTCAGTAGGTTGGGTGTCTGACTTCAGCTCAGGTCATAATCTTAGGGTCCTGGCATTAAGCCCGACATTGGCACCCTACTCGGTGGGGAGTCTCCTCGTCCCTCTCCTTCTGCCCCTCCCCTTGCTCATGAACGCACACTCTTGCTCTCTCTCTCTCAAATAAAATCTTCTAATAAATAAATATATATAAAAATTACATTTGAAAGAAGAAATGCATGACCACCCAGAAAGATAAAAGCTACAGAACAAGACCACTGAAGGAACACTTGCCTTTCCAGATATCAAAATACATTATTTAGCGACAGTAATTAAAGTAATTCTATACTGGTAAAGGAATAGAGAACTAGACTAATGAAATCATACAGGATAAGATCAATAAATATTACTGTATAAAATTAAACTTCCACATGGCAAATGAGTCTGAAAGGTCAAAGGACAAATGATAATCAGGGAAAATGTTTACAATGTAAGACAAAAGGTTAATATCCGGGACGCCTGGGTGGCTCAGTTGGTTAAACGGCTGCCTTCGGCTCAGGTCACGATCCCAGCGTTCTGGGATCGAGTCCCACATCGGGCTCCTTGCTCGGCCGGGAGCCTGCTTCTCCCTCTGCCTCTGCCTGCCTCTCTGTCTGCCTGTGCTCGCTCTCTCCGACAAATAAATAAATAAATAAATAAAATCTTTTAAAAAAAAATTTTAAAAAAAGGTTAATATCCTTAAAATATAAAAAGTTCTAACTAATCAAATTTCTTAGGGGTAAGAAAAATAAATTAAAACATCAAATAATTAAACATTAAGCAAAACGTTAAACAATTAAGACAAATGATAAGAACATAAAATTTGATGTCTGTTATACATATGAAAAGTCTGAACTTTCCATATGTGTAACAGACTTCTCAACTACATATGAACAGACATATGATGTCTGTTATACACATGAAAGGAGAGTCACAGTAAGTAAATCTGAGCAATGAACATTTTTCATCCAAGATGAAAAAGCAAGACAAATGCAGTATCGGCAAGAGAGTGGAAATGTGGAGAGCTGCACGTAACCGTGGAAGTATAAAGTCGCCGCTTTCTAGGGCCACTCGGCAGCAGCTACTGAATGTTCAATCTCGAGTCCTGGATCCCAGCATTCTGCACGTCGGGATGGGCGGGAAAGACGCCCGCCTGCCGTGAAGAGTATTACGCAACGCTCCCGGCCGCGGACCGTGGTACCGGGAACGAACAGCCCAGACGCCAGCGAACGCGCCGCCCGCGCGCCTGGGACACCCTCCCTCTCCGGAATGCGCGCGGACGCCCAAGGGCCGGCGCGAGGCAGGCGGGTCCGCCCGGGAAGACGCGCCCCGCGCCGCGGCCTCCGTAAAAGGAGTCAGAGAGCCGGCCGGCGGGACCCCGCTCTGCGCCCTCGACGGAGCGGCCTGAAGGGCCACAGGCCCCTGCCACGCCCCCGCGCGGCCGAGCCGCAGTACCTCGTGCAGCGTGAGGTGCTTCCCGTCCTTCCTCTTGGAGTCGAAGCGGCCGTAGATGGCGCTGTACTTGCGGATCTCCTCCTCCTTGCGCGGGTCGCCGTCGCTCATCTCGAAGATGTGGCCCACCATCTTGGCCAGCTTCTTGTTGCTGCGCAGCAGCTCCCTCACGTCGCCCGCGTCGCTCCGCGGCAGCGACGGCGCCAGCCGCTCCACGCACTCGGCCACGGACAGCGCGGCGGCCGCGTCCAGCGCCTCGCTGCTCTCCCTCGGCGACGCGGGCGAGCCCAGGTCGGCGGGGGACAGGCTGTGCTCGCTCTCGGCGGCGTGCGGGCCCTGCCAGGGGCGGGACTCCGCGACGCCCTGCGGCACCAAGCTCCCCGCCGCCTCCGCCGGGCCCTGCGCCAGGCTCTGCACGCAAGTGGCCGCGGCGCACTTGGGCACTTTCAGGTGCGGCTCCCGGGCGCTGCCGCTGCGGTCGTAGCTGCTGCAGGATCCGCCCAGCCACGCGGGCGACCCCTCGGGCAGCTTGTAGACGGGTATGCTGCTGACAGGCAGCGACGTCAGTGGCTGATTGAACAGCCCGGGGTTGGTCACCCAGTCTCTCAGGGCCTTCTGGAGCCTCCGGACGTGCAGCGGTTTGCTGGCCATGCCCACGAGTGCCATGATCTCCAAGAACTCCTCTTCCCCCGCTTCACAGAGCTGCTGGACGTCATCACCACCTTGTTGAATAAAGGCATCAAAATAAGAAAGCAGATTGGCTTTTTGCAATATCCTATACAGCTGCAACTCCCCCAGGGTCCTGGGTAAGGCCGCGGCCATCACTGTGGATGGACTTAACCTGCAAGAACAAGAAGAGAGGAAGCACTCGTGACACTTGCTCCGAGTCCCACGCCGCCTCATCAGACAGGATTTACAAAAGCCCGACGGCAAGAACAAGGACAAGGGGCGTCTGCACGGCAACTGCCTTTACTTAAGGAACCATCCCCCTCTACAAGTTACCTCATTTTATTCCTCTACCGACCCTAGTGGTCAGTATAACTCTCCATTTTAAAGTGAAAAATATAAAGAATGTAAGTGATTTGCCTGAAACCTTACAGCCGGCCAAGCGGAAGTCAAGGACTCAAATCAAGGCTCAGGAGGCTCTCTCTCCCGTATTTCTGTCTATGCGTTTTGCTGCTCGCTTCCGTGGTGTGAAAGGTCAAGTGCAGAGTAACAGATCCAGGGAGGGAGAAGTCTGTTACGCTGCCATTTGCTGCACACGGACCTCGCGTCGCACAATGTGATGAACACTTTACGTGACATCTACAAACGGTCCCCAACTCACAGGTTCGACTTACGATTTTTCAGCTTTATGATGGTGGGAAAGCCAGATACACTGAGTAGAAACCATACCACTCCGAGTTCTGATCTTTTCCTGGGCTAGTGACACTCCTGATGCTGGTTAACAACAGTGAGCCAAAGCTCCCAGTCAGCCACGCAACGATGAGGTCCACAGCTGATACGCTTACAGTTATTCTGTACCCACGCCAACCACTTTTTCCACTTTCAGAACAGTATTTAATAAATTACATGGGCTATTCAACACTTTATTATAAAATAGGCTTTGTGTTAGGTGATTTTGCCCAACTGTAAGCTAATGTGAGTGTTCTGAGCACACCAAAGGTGGCTAGGCTAAGCTACGATGATCAGTAAGTTGGCTGCATTAAATGCAACTCATGGCAATTTTCAACTTACGATGGGTTTACTGGCATGTAACCCCAACCCTAAGTCAAGGAAGATCTGTAATCCTTGGAACAGCCCTGCCAGACTGGTACAATAACTCCCGCTTTATAGAGAAAAATGAGTAAGATTAGCCTGGCAGGGAGAGCACAATGGATTTCAGTATGAATTGGAGGTCAGAAGATAAGTGGTGTATTTAAAAACCCAGGAAAAAAGGCAGGAAAATTTCAAAATAAATGACAAGAGTTGGTGATCACTTAGGTACTAGTGATAAAGGAGAGGAAATGGCTAGCATTCTTTGACACTTTTTTGCTGAGTCCATGAAGAGTAACAGTTTGACCACGGGATTACATCTGTGAGAGTCTAAGAACTGCGAAGACACTGGGGTACAGAAAAAGCAGGATGATGAGATTCTCTTGTAAACATCCAGTACTTGAAGACAGCGTAAGGTAGGATGTTTCAACAGATCTGCCCTGCGCGCAAAGCAGCAACCTGGATCTCAGTGTGTGTAAGGGTCAGAGACGCAGGCTGGAACAGAGGGGGCTGGAGCAGCCGCAGCCACAGAGAGCCCAACACAGTCCAGGAAGAAACAGAATTTTGGGGCCCAATCAAGACCAAGAAGCCTGCTTTTAAAGAGACAGAACAAGACCCAGCAAAGCACTTCTTGACCTCTTAGCAGCCTTTAAAAGTTATTCACAGTTGCCTGGAGACCTCCCACATACAAAGAAGAGTTGGCCAAGTACTCCCATTTAAGAGAAACAAACAAGCATGTTGTAATCAACTTGTACTTTTAGGATTACAAAGGACCCTGTGGCCCTCTACAGAGAACATTACAGAAGGGCGTAAGAATAT
>RCUC01130213.1:0-16307 GCA_003697995.1 Taxidea taxus jeffersonii | reverse complement strand
AGGCTTAACCCATTGAGCCACCCAGGTGCCCCATTGATTCATGTTTTTAATTCAGGTTTTTGCTTTTGTTATTCTGTAAGCAGTTGATGCTCGCTCTGCTTAGCTTTAAAAGAGCGGGGGAGCTGTAAGAAATAAAAGGTCTTGGCGTGAATGACAGAATCCAAGGAAGAACGGAATGACCAAGAAACGCAGTCAGGGCAGACTTAGCAGCAAGAATGCAGGGACTTCTTACCGCCGTCACAGCACTGCGGCTAAAACCTCAGGCTCCACAGGCGACCCGGGTATAGGGTGGTGAGGTCCAGATGCGGCTGTTGAGTCGATTCCAGAGAAAGGGGAACAGTTGGACCTCCATGCCCCCAAATGGCACCTGTAACACAAACGTTAACTTCCTTATTCCTCAGAAGGTGGCTGAGTGACAGTGGAGTCAAGATCTGTTTAGAGGAGAAACAGCTCACATGTTCCTTACCCCAAGGCAAAGCTCTCTAGAGAGCAGGCTGCCCGTGCCCCCAGGTGCCTGGTTCTCCCTCCCTCAGAGAATCCAGAAGCTTCTGTGCTTCTAGAATGAGCATCCCCGTCTTGAGAGGCCGTCCTGGCCTGAGTGGACCAAAGCTCCAGGCAATTTGTGCAGAGGGAACTGCAAGAAGACAGGCCTCCCGCCTTCTGGGTTCTTGTCCTTGCTGTACACAAAGGTGCGGGCCTGCCCCCTAGTGGAGGCCGCCGGCTAATTCCAGGAGGAAATCCCTCAACCACATAGTGGGGAAATGCCTTCTTCTTCTTTTTTAAGATTTTATTTATTTATTTGACAGAGAGGCAGGCAGAGAGAGGGGGAAGCAGACCCCTGCTGAGCAGAGAGCCCGATGCGGGGCTCAATCCCAGGACCCTGAGATTATGACCTGAGCCGAAGGCACTGAGCCACCCAGGCGCCCCGAAATGCCTACTTCTGAGAAATCCATATGAAGTGCCTCAAATGGAGCCTGGCACAGGATCTGCATTATATAGGTGTTTGCTTAAAAAAAAAAATCCAGTTTGATTAAGAGCACTGGCTTTGGGGTCTCACCTACCTGACTTTAAATTCCTGCTCTGCCCCATACCAGTTCTGGAAGTTTGCATGGGTTTTAGTTTTCTAGAACTACTTTCACAAGTACAACAAACTGGGCGGCTTTATAGACAAATGTATTTTTTAAAACCCAGAAGTGTATTGTTTAACGACTCTGGATGTAGAAGTCTGAAATCAAGGTGTTGGCAGGACCATGTTCCCTCTGAAATCTGTATGTTTGGTTGTGGGGGGAGGAATCCTTCCTGGCCCCTCCTTGGTTTCTAGTGGTTTTTCAGCAATCATTGGTGTTTCTTGGCTTGTACATGCATCACAAGACTTTTCCTATTAGATCCCCTTAGTTTTGCTTGAATTGCTTTTATAGACATGTTTTATTTTTATAATTTAATAATAAAAAGAAAGGGGAACGATCCACAATCATGTCTGCCTGGCAGGGTTGTTTGGAAAATCAAATAAATGAGGTATGTGAACCACTTTGCGCAGTAAGTGCTCAGTGAATAGTGACTGTGGGTATTCTCATAGCAGCTTTCATCGAAACATTAACTTTAATAGACAGAAACTGGAAACAAGCTAATTGTCCAACTAATGGGAATGATTTATTCAGGAAATTACAGTTCAGCTGCTTGATATATTATGAAGTAGCATTAAAAATTACATTGACCAAAAGTTTCTAATAACAAGGAAAATTGTTCATATAATGGAAAAGGGAAAATAAAAAGCTGGACACAAAATTTGAGTTCTGTAGCATGTTTTAAAAAATAATGTGAAATAATGGAAGTAACGTAAAACAGCTTTGGTAGTGTAGTAGAATTAGGAGTAATTTCTTTTCCTTCCTTCTGTTTTTCTTTCTCCTTGTTAGTAGTTTCCATGTTTTCTTTAAGGAAACATGCTCCACTTTGGGGGGAGGGGGCATTTTGTAAAATTTTTATTTATTTGATTTTTTTTTAAGTTTTTAATGATAATTCCAGCATAGCTAACATAGTGTTATATTCATTTCAGGTATACAATATAGTGATTCAACAATACTGTTATTACTCAGTAGAACATGTCCTACTT
Organism: Taxidea taxus jeffersonii; assembly: GCA_003697995.1. Lineage (NCBI taxonomy): Eukaryota > Metazoa > Chordata > Mammalia > Carnivora > Mustelidae > Taxidea > Taxidea taxus. The sequence continues at coordinate 14,197 of RCUC01130213.1, read as the reverse complement.
TTACAAGAAAAGAAGATCATTGGAAGAAAAAAAAAGACCTTAGATGTGACATCATTTCTCCTTTAGAAGGACTCTGTGCCCAGCTGAATAATTATGCTCCCCACTTTACAGAAACCCTCATTTTCCAGACAGAAACATCTCCAACATCACCAGTGAGAGGCTAAGTTTTCAAATCTGCAGTGATGACCACCCCCCCCCCAAGCTGCTAGATCTTTCTCGACATTTCATTCTTCCCTCGCTTCTGCCAGCTCTATTTCAAACTTTTTTTTTAAAGATTTTATTTTATTTATTTGACAGACAGAGATCACAAGTAGGCAGAAAGAGAGAGAGAGGAGGAAGAAGGCTCCCTGCTGAGCAGAGAGCCTGATGCGGGGCTCGATCCTAGGACCCTGGGATCATGACCTGAGCCGAAGGCAGAGACTTTAACCCACTGAGCCACCCAGGCACCCTTATTTTAAACTTTTTAATTTCTCCTTTTCAACATGTTCCAGAGTCTCTCCTATCTCTCTTTGTCCCAGAAACACGTGTATTGAGGAAGATGAGGGACAGAATCCATTTTCCCGCCCTTGGTTTTCCATCTTCAAACAGAAGCTACTGGCCAAGCAACCTTGATGTTCTGGACCATCTAAATCTTCTCTGAATTTCTGCAGTTTTTATTATTTGAGATACAAATGTCCTCATTGTTGAGAGGTAAGGGGAACGTCCTGATCTTCTCTTGGTAATTTTTCAAATTCTGAAGAGTTTGGGTCCTTCCTTCAACTCTTGCTACTTTTTTTTCTCTTCTTGCTGCTGCCAGGAGATGGTTTTCCCAAGTGCAGTCCATTTTAGCACCCTCAAATGGGAGCTCTCTCTAGGGATAATTCCCAATTCTGTGTCCTTAGGGTCAGGGAGAACACAAATGCCTTGTCTCATTCCATTCTCCCTTTCCACCATGCATTCCTGGCTCCCGTCTGTTATTATGAACACACTGCATTTATCAAGTGCTCATTATCCAAAACCCAAGTTCCAGCTTCCTCCCTTCCAGGAATCATCTTCTGAAATACTGGAGCAGAGTCTTGAGACCTTATTAAAAGGACAGAGAGATAGACTGGTACCTACAGATTGAGAGAAAATATTTGCAACCACATATCCAATGAAGGACTAGTATCCAGAATACATAAAGAACTCTCAAAACTCAATAGTAAAAAAACAAACAAACAAAAACCAATCCAATTAGAAAATGAGCAAAAGATATGGAGATACTTTATATGAAGAGAATATACAGATGGCAAATAAGCCCAGGAAAGGAAGTTTAATATCATTCACCATGAGGGAAATGCAAATTAAAACCACAGTAAGATATCACCACACACCTAGGAGAATGACTAAAATAAAAAATAGTGACAACACCAAATGTTGGCAAGGATATGAAGAAATACACGTTTCTAGTGAGAATGTAAAATGTTACGGCCATTCTGAAAACACTTTGGCAATTTCTTAAAACACTAAATATGCACCAGCTATATGACCCCAGCAATGGCACTTTTGGGCATTCATCCCAGAGAAATGAAAATTTATGCTCACACAAAATCTCTACCCAAATGTTTAGAGCAGCTTTATTCATGTCAGTCAAAACCTGGAAATAACCTAAATGTCTTTCACTGGATAAATGGCTGAACAGTCTGTGGAATAGCCACACCATGGCCTATTCTTCAACAATAAAAAAGAATGATCCTGGCGTCTGGGTGGCTCAGTGGGTTAAAGCCTCTACCTTCGGCTCAGGTTGTGGTCTCAGGGTCCTGGGATCGAGCCCCGCATTGGGCTCTCTGTTCCTCGGGGAGCCTGCTTCCCCCTCTCTCTCTGCCTGCCTCTCTGCCTACTTGTGATCTCTATCAATTAAATAAATAAAATCTTAAAAAAAAAAAAAAAGAATGAACCATTGACACAGGCAACAAACACCAAAGACTAATGCTGAGGGGAAAAAAGCCAATCCCAAAAGGTCACATCCTACATGACTCCATTTATATAAAGTGCTTGAAATGACCCAATTATAGAAATGGAAGGGTTCGTGGTCACTCAGAATTGAGGAGTGGGAGAAGATGGGAGGAAAAGGCAACAGGAGAGATCAGTGCAGTTATGGGAATGTTCTGTGTCTTGACCATAGTTGCCAAGATTGTGGTTGTGATATTGTACAAAAGCACTGCAGGGTACCTGAGAGGCTCAGTCAGTTAAGTGTCTGACTCTTGATTTCTGCTCAGGTCATGATCTCAGGGTCATGAGATCAAGCCCTAATCGGGCTCCATGTTCAGTGGGGAGTCTGCTGGAGATCCTCTCTCTCTCCCTCTGCCTCTCCCCTTCCCCCCCTGCATTCTCTCTCTCTCTCTTTCCCTCAAATAAATAAATCAGTCTGGGGCACCTGGGTGGCTCAGTGGGTTAAAGCCTCTGCCTTCGGCTCAGGTCATGATCCCAGAGTCCTGGGATTGAGCCCCACATCGGGCTCTCTGCTCAACGGGGAGCCTGCTTCGCCCTCTCTCTCTCTCTGCCTACCTCTCTGCCTATTTGTGATCTCTGTGTCAAATAAATAAATAAAATCTTTAAAAAAAAGTGAAGGATTACAAGAGAATTAAAACAGAAACAAATAACAAAAGCATATAGATCTACAATTATCTCCAAATAAAAAGTTTAATTTCTTTATGAAGGGGAATTACAACATACAAAGGGGAAAATTTGGCACTAGTTGTTAAATGTTACTCATCTCACAGCTAATGCTTGTGTCCTACTTACCATGGGCTACATACTGCCCATAGGTACTGCTAGGTACTTCACATTATTCATTTAATTTCCTTGCATCCTATAAAGTGGTACTACCATGTTCTTGTTCTACAGGTAAGGAAACTGGCATCAAGCAACTTGCCCAAGGTGGCATGACTAGGAAGTAGTGAATGTGCAACTGGAACGTGGGCAACTGCCCCTACGGTCCACGGTTTTAGTCACTATGCTCTGCGAAAGAGCAGGCCACTCATAGAGGCTCTTCCTGGAGAAACATTCCAGTTTCTAGCCTTACTGCTCTGGCCCCAGTCTCTTGCTTTCCTCAGAGCCTCCCTCCTCAGGCCTCCAGTGTACATCTCTATCTCTCTTTTTATGGAACATTCAGTAGCAAGAAACAGACCCTGCCAATTCATCTAACTTTAAACTCTGAAGAACTGTTAGTATGTCACATCATAAAACGAGGCAGCCTCAGACTGGGTTGATTTCAGCAGCTCAGTTCTATCAGTAAAGCCCAGCATCTTTCTGCCATGCTCAACCTATCAGCCTCCTCATGGCCACAAGATGGCTGCTCAAGCCCCAGGCAGCATTTTCCTTCTCACAACAGTATCCAGAGACAGTAAAAGGGTTGTTTCTTCCCTCTTCTTCTTCTTCCAATCAATGAGGAAAACCTTTGCCAGAAGCCCCAGCACATGTTCTTTGTCAGAATTTCTTAGGCCATGCATAAGCCAATCATGAAGGAAGGGGAACAAGAATACAAGGTTGGTTTAGACCAACGATGCCACTTCTTTGGGAGCAGAGACCACCTTCCCACATGGAAGACAGAAGGTAGCCAGGGGAAAAATAAATAAATAAATAAATAAAAGGAAGTTCAATCACAAAAGAGGAAGAGAAAACGCTCACATGCTCATTGCCTAGCAAAAACAATGTCCCTCACAGCTTCCAAGATGGACCTCACCTTGGGGGTCATCCTTCCGCCTCCATAGGCACAATCTCCTAAAGACCAGCGTAACTGATCAAAACCAGGACAGCCTAGCCCAGCATTAATGTGCATAAATAGGAGACTGGTTAAAAAAAAAAAGGAAGCTCTACGGGAAAGCTGGAATTTGAACCTAAATCTACCTTAATCACAGCGCTATTGAACTCCTCCTGTGTGCCAGGTACTGTCCTAGGAGCTCCCTTAGTGCTTAGACCAGGGTTAAGCCTGAGAATTGTTCCCTTTACTGTGTCCCTCTGACCTGTTCATCTCTCTGTGCATTTACAAGTTGCCCCCTCTTTCCAAGTTTCCCTCTCCTTCCGGCAGAGGTCTGCTCATCTTTGAAATTCTCCTGAAGGGTTCCTGGCCCCATTGTGTGTTTCCATTCTGTCCTCAACCCATCAAGATTCTTCCTTTCCATGAAGAAAGGATGCTATGGGCGATAACTACATTCTTTCCCAAATCCTTCGAGGACCAAGTTGTATAGTCCTACCTCTTCCTCTTCTCTACCCCCAGTTTTCCCATAAGTGATATCCTGACCTAGAAGTTTCTACTGTCCTTCCAGCTTTGACATCCTGAGATCCTGAGGATACAGAGGAGATAGAGGGGTGTGTGTGTGTGTGCGTGTGTGTGAGAGAGAGAGAGAGAGAAAGGAGTAAAAGAGATTATAGTTACTCTTAGGGAACATTGCCTTTCTCTGGGGAAAAAGGTGGCTGATCATTGAGGCCGCTGGATCTCATCAGACATTCAAGCTCTCTTAGAATGCTTCGGTGAATCTACTAAACTAATGAACATTTGCATAGCTACCTTCCTGCTCTTGGTGTTCCAGCTCAGGAGCCTTGATTGGCACCACATTCAAATGCAAATTTGGGTCTTTGTTTCTTACAAATACTTTTTTCCCCCCTTTAAAGCCCAAACCCTGGGAGACTGAGAGTTTCAGCTTGATTGCAAATCTAAAATGGGGCTTGGGGATTTTATACCTCTAATTTCTACCCCAAATCTGCCTGCTCACCCCTATTTTCCCAGAGTCATCAAAAATGTTCTTCAGGGGGCACCTGGGTGGCTCAGCGGGTTAAAGCCGCTGCCTTCGGCTCGGGTCATGATCCCAGGGTCGTGGGATCGAGCCCCGCGTTGGGCTCTCGGCTCTACGGACAGCCTGCTTCCTCCTCTCTCTCTCTCTGCCTCTCTGCCTACTTGTGATCTCTGTCTATCAAATAAATAAATAAAAATCTTAAAAAAAAATGTTCTTCGGAGTAGCCCTTAAATGTAAAGGCTCAAAACTGGACAGAAGTTGCTGCAGGTTCTCACAACCTAATAAGAGGCAGTAGCATTGGCATCAGTATTATGGAAACATGCTCTCTTCTGTCCACACCTCTATGAATGTCAAGGTCTATCTCGCAGCTTCTGGGTCTGACAGTCTTTCATCCCAGTCTAAATATCCATTGTTTAAAAACGGAATTCACGGGGCGCCTGGGTGGCTCAGTGGGTTAAAGCCTTTGTCTTCAGCTCAGGTCATGATCCCAGGGTCCTGGGATGGAGCCCCGCATAGGGCTCTCTGCTCAGCAGGGAGCCTGCGTCCCCCCCCCCTCCCCGCCGCCTGCCTCTCTGCCTACTTGTGATCTCTGTCAAATAAATAAATAAAATCTCTAAAAACAAAACAAAACCCAGAATTTACCTGAAAAATCATAAACGAGCAGCACCCAACCTAGCAGATAGAAAGGGGGCCAGAGACTGCAGAGGCAGAAGGGAACAGGAACAACAAATTGCAAGGTTACTTTCCTTATAGGGAAGGGCAGGGGTCTGCCAGGCAGATGACCTAATGAATGCTGTCCTGGTGACTCCTGATTGGCTGGTTTAAGATTCCATCTCTGGGAGACCCGAAACTGTATTTCAGTGGAGTCTCGGTTCGGCGAAGTGGGCTTAGCATAGGCGACTCCATTTTACGTCTATTGTCTTGTCTTCAACGCCATCAAGCCAACAAGTTCCCTTAACACGCACGCCTTGTTGAAAACATACTTCAGAGAACAACTGTTCCCCTGCCTGTACTTCTCCTAAACAGTCAGGATCTAGCTCAGACATGGTGGGTGTTTAAGGACTGCCCATGGGCTAACACATTTATGTGCAGCACAATGGCTTCCACCATCTTCTATTCTTTCCATCTATTTCCCACATTCCCAAGATTACTCCGAGGTCACAGTACCCAGTACCATAGCTGAACAACGGGTCAGGTTTGTGAGGATGATTTTCCTCAGAGCTGGAGAGGTGGCTCCATTCAGCGGGCAATATGGGCACCTGCCAGCAATCTGGCTAAGTGGCCCCTGGGGGAGGCTACTAAAGTGACTTCCTCTCTCTCTTCCCACCTGAGCTGGTGCACTGGGACAGGAAGGCTCAGGTCTGAGAAAGCAGGCAGGATACAGCACAGGATCAAAGGCACAGAAGGTGCCCCTACTTGTCCTGGATTGGAGACTAAGCTCTGCCCAATAGCAGCTTGAATTGCAGTCGAGTTCCCTAGCTTCTCCAAACATCTGTTTCCTCATCAATAAAATGGGGGTGATAAGAGCACACAGTGGGAGGGGTGTCTGGGTGGCTCAGTCGGTTAAGCGTCTGCCATCGGCCCGAGTCCTGATCTCAGGGTCCTAGGATCCAGCCCCACAATGAGCCCCACATTGCACTCCCTGCTCAGCAGGTAGTCTGCTTCTCCTTTTCCCTCTCCTTCTGCTCCTCTCCCTTGCTTAGCTCTCTCTCTGTCTTAAATAAATAACATCTTTAAAAAAAATAAATAAACCGTGGGATGTTTGCAAGATTGTTACCATAATCCTCTTTCATATCCATAACTTCCAAACACGTTTTTTTTTTTTAAGATTTTATTTATTTATTAGTTAGAGAGAGAGAGAGAGCGAGCACAGGCAGACAGAGAGGCAGGCAGAGGCAGAGGGAGAAGCAGGCTCCCTGCCGAGCAAGGAGCCCGATGTGGGACTCGATCCCAGGACGCTGGGATCATGACCTGAGCCGAAGGCAGCCGCTTAACCAACTGAGCCACCCAGGCATCCCCCAAACACGTTGGTTTTAGCCCTGTACCTTGCTTTGACCAATGGGACATTAGCAAATGTGACCCAGGCAGAGGCTGAAGACATGTTCGCACATTAGGGCTTACTCTCTCCTGCTGCGGAGAATCTTCCCACCACCACGTTGAGCAAGAATGGGCTGGCTGGTGAGAAGCGTGTGGCTGTCACCCTGGCCGACACTGGGCCAGATGCCAAGCATATGGGTGAGGCTGTCGAAGACCAGCCAGCTCCAGCCGAGTCAGCCCAAATCAGAATAAATGCCCAGCTGTTAAAAAACACAAAATTCAGGAGTAAATTCTAATCTTATTGGCTTTTTTTGGTGATCCAGGAATCAGGTAACATGCCATGTAGCAGACAGAAAGGAGCTCTGAGTAGCTGTACAAAATGAAGACTTTTATAGGCAGAAGGGAACAAGGGCAAGGAAGTTACATGCACAAAACGTAGATTGGTTGTAGCAAAGTCACTTTTTAGGGGAGGGCGGGAATCTATCAGGGAGATTTCCTAATTAGTGTGAACCAGGTAATTCCTGATTGACTGGTTTAAAATTCCATTTCTGGGGATGCCTGGGTGGCTCAGTTGGTTACGCGGCTGCCTTCGGCTCGGGTCATGATCCCAGCGTCCTGGGATCAAGTCCCACATTGGGCTCCTTGCTCGGCGGGGAGCCTGCTCCTCCCTCTGCCTCTGCCTGCCTCTCTGTCTGCCTGTGCTCGCCCTCTCTCTCTCTCTCTAACTAATAAATAAATAAAATCTTAAAATAAAATAAAATTCCATTTCTGGGAGAGCCAAAACAGTAATTAAACTAAGTATTAAGTCTCCATTTGGTAATGTGGGGCTTAGCATAAGAGACTCCATTTGGGGCCTGGTTGTCTTATTTTTAACACAACAAAACCATAGAACTGTGAGAAATAACAAATGTATGTTGCTCTAAGACACTACATTTCTGGGCGCCTGGGTGGCTCAGTGAGTTAAAGCCTCTGCCTTTGGCTCCAGTCATGGTCCCAGGGTCCTGGGATGGAGCCCCACATTGGGCTCTCTGCTTGGCAGGGAGCCTGCTTCCTCCTCTCCCTCTGCCTGCCTCTCTGCCTGCTTGTGATCTCTCTCTGTCAAACAAATAAATAAAATCTTTAAAAAAAAAAAAAAAGAAAGAAAAAGAGTTCCAGAAGGATGAACGCAAAACTATTCACGGTGGTTATCTCCAGGGAGCAGGATGAGTGGAGGGAAGGAAGGGCTCTCACTTTTTCCCATACATGCTTCTGACTTGTTTTACATTTTTTACAAGAAGCATTAACGCAGCTGAAATTTTCAAGGAGGAAAATAAGTTAAAATAGCTATATGTTAACTCATACTATCGTAATGTTGGAAGAAGAGAAACGTAGCCCCTGACAACGGAAGGAAGAAAGAATCAGCTGGGCATTGCTGATGGCAGATGGAGGATCCTAAGGCTGAGGACCCAGGACGGACTGAGAGTCATAAAGAGGAGATGGTAGGAGGTGACCTGTCCCAGTAACTGCGCAGGAGGTGCGGTCTTCACGCGGGTGTTAGTACAATAGCAAGAGCGGTGCCCCATCAGGAATTTTTTTTTTTAAAGATTTTATTTATTTGTTTGAGAGAGAAAGACAGAGTGAGACAACATGAGAGGGGAGGTCAGAGGAAGAAGCAGACTCCCCATGGAGCTGGGAGCCTGATGCGGGACTCGATCCCAGGACTCCGGGATCATGACCTGAGCCAAAGGCAGTTGCTTAACCAACTGAGCCACTCAGGCGCCCCCCCATCAGGAATTTTTAGGAGGTTCCCCCGGCACAGCTAGTCTTGGACAGGAAATACAGGCAAAGGGAGATGGTGACGATATTTGAGTTCTCACTGGTTCCTGAGGGCCAAGGCTTGGGATGCACTTGCATTGAGCTCACTTTGGGGCACCTTCCCCAAGAAGCGATGGGAAATCAGGAAGAAGCTCTCCTCACCTGCATGCACCCACCCCCAGGCAAGACATGGAGGTCCAAGGAAGAACCCAGAGCAGAAAACAGAAGTCAGATTGAGATAACAACAAAGGGTTAATTTAGCCAAACTGAATAAAATTGACCAGTGGTCAGAAATCTACATGGTGGGGCGCCTGGGTGGCTCAATGGGTTAAGCCTCTGCCATCCGCTCAGGTCATGATCTCAGGATCCTGGGATGGAGCATCAGGCTCTCTGCTCGGTAGGGAGCCTGTCCCTCCTCCCCCCTGCCTGCTGCTCTGCCTGTTTGTGATCTCTCTCTCTCTCTCTCTGTCAAACAAATAGATAAAATCTTAAAAAAAAAAAAAAAAGAAATCTACATAGTGCCCTTCTCATCACCTCTTAACAAGCATCCATTGTATCTTTTGTTTTGTTTCTCAGTCTTTGCTAGCGCCGTGGTTGAAAAAGGACTTCACAGTGACACAGGTAACACTGCGTATCAATTGCTTGCTTCCTGAGGTCCTTAAGGGTAAAATTCTAACTTTCATCTTTGCATCTCAGCAGGTCATTGGACCTAAAATTAATGAATAAAAGTGCCATGGCACTGTTGTTTCCTTTATATTAAAATAATATAAAGAGTTAAGCATTTCCCCCAGAGATGTAAGTAAAGTTTTGTGAACATGTGACCCATAGTAATGCAAATTCAGGTATAACATGATTGCCAATTGGCTCTCATCATCACAGAAGGTTAATCTGTTATCTCATTAACTCTGCAATATGCAACCCTGCATTTTTTTTAAGATTTTTTTTTTTACTTTATTTAAGCTTTATTTAAACATATGATGTAACCCCACCACCCTCACCCAACCCCTCTTCCCCCCACCCCCCTCAGTTTGTTTTATGACATCAAGTGTCTCTTTTGGTTTTTCTCCCTCCCGATCCCATCTTCTTTCATTTTTACTTTTCCTACCACCTTAACTCCCACCCCCGTTGCATCTCCACTTCCTCATATCAGGGAGATCATGTGGTAGTTGTCTTTCTCCAGTTGACTTATTTCGCTAAGCATAATACGCTCTAGTTCCATCCATGTCGTCGCAAATGGTAAGATTTCATTTCTTTTGATGGCTGCATAGTGTTCCATCGTATATATATACCACATCTTCTTTATCCATTCATCTGTTGATGGACATCTAGGTTCTTTCCATAACTTGGCTATTGTGGACATTGCTGCTATAAACATTCGGGTACACGTGCCCCTTTGGATCACTACGTTTGTATCTTTAGGATAGATACCCAGTAGTGCAATTGCTGGGTCATAAGGTAGCTCTATTTTCAATTTTTTGAGGAACCTCCATGCTGTTTTCCAGAGTGGTTGCACCAGCTTGCATTCCCACCAACAGTGTAGGAGGGTTCCCCTTTCTCCACATCCTCGCCAGCATCTGTCATTTCCTGACTTGTTCATTTTAGCCATTCTGACCGCAACCCCGCATTTTATACAATCGAAATGTTGGACCAACTCACCGCAGTGTGGAGCGTTTACGCGGTGGTTCGACTTCCTAGTCTGAGATGCGTCCACTAGGGGGCGTCTCTAGATTCCATGAGCTGGATCTCACAGAATGAGCACAAAAGGGAGAGAAGAGTAATAATGTTCACCTTAAAAATAAAATTGTCAGTTATTTTGGGGCACCTGGGTGGCTCAGGGGGTTAAGCCTCTACCTTCGGCTCAAGTCATGGCCTCAGGGTCCTGGGATCGAGCCCCGCATCGGGATCTCTGCTCAGCGGGGAGCCTGCTTCCCCCTCTCCCTCCATCTGCCTTTCTGCTTACTTGTAATCTCTATCTCTCTGTCAAATAAATAAATAAAATCTTTTTTTTCTAAACTGTCAGTTATTTTACCAGCAAAAATGGGTTTACTGGTGGATAATAGAGAATTACAACTGGGGACATACAAGCCACAGCAAGACCACAGGTTAAGTCCAGCAAGCAAAGGACAGAAACATTGTTTTATGGAGAAGGAGGAGGACGTTGGCAGGTTGTTGTTGTGGTGGTGGTTGTTTAAGCAGGCTCCACCCAGCATGGAGCCCAACACAGGAGCTGAACTCTCAACTCTGAGATCAAGACCTGAGTTGAAATCAAGAGTAGGATGCTTAACTGACTGAACCTCCCAGGCGCCTCTGGCAGGGGTTCTTTTAAAATAAATTCCAATGGAGAAAAGCAAGAGTTTTTCTCATTGGCTGAGTCGCAGGGGTGGTCCATTTCTTGTAGGAGATGCAGTATGCACCTTTTCCCTGTTGGAGCCTGAAGTGGACCATTCTTTTTTTTTTTTTTTAAGGTTTTATTTTATTCATTTTAACAGACAGAGATCACAAGTAGTCAGAGAGGCAGGCAGAGAGAGAGAGAGAGGAAGAGAAGCAGGCTTCCCGCTGAGCAGAGAGCCTGATGCAGGGCTCGATCCCAGGACCCTGGGATCATGACCTGAGCCGAAGGCAGAGGCTTTAACCCACTGAGCCACCCAGGCACCCCGAAGTGGATCATTCTTAAGGGGATATTCTTCTATTGGGGCCTGCAACTGACCATTCCACCTGCAGCTGACATTAAGTGGTATGGATGGCTCCCCCTTCTATAGCCTTTTGACCATCACAGGGTTTCCCTTTATTAATTTTTACCGTGTCTTCGTCATGTCAGCCCGCACTCAGTGGGCCCAAACTACCTGCCACTGTGTAAATACAGTTTGATTAGAACACATCAGTGCTCATTCATTTACATTTTGTCTGTAGTGGCTTTGCACCACAGCGGCACAGCTGAGTAGCTGTGGTAGACACTTTACAGCCCACAAAGCCAAAAATGTTTACTATCCATCTCTTTTCAGATAAAGCTTGCTGACTCCTGTTCTCGACCCTCCTCCAGAAATGGTCTCGAATACTGACCCGACTGAGATGGAGTGACATCAGCGGGGCAGGACAGTGTCATAGCGTAACTGTGTGAGGAAACTGAGTCCTAGAGAGGTTCAGTAGATTTCCTAGAGTCACAGAGGTGAACCCAGGGAGTCTGGTTCTAGAATCCGCATGCTTAATCGCCACCTACAATGCCCCCTAAAAGTTCTCAGAAAGGGAAAACAAACCCAAAAAGGGCGAGCTGCCAGAGGGGAGGAGGGGGCAGGGATGGGCCAAATGGATGAAGAGGAGTGGGAGGTACACCATAGGGAAGATAGTCAATGGTTTCGTAATAATGTCCAGTTGACAGATAGTAGCCATGTTTATGAGCACAGGATAACCTATAGACGTGTTGAGTAACTATGTTGTACACCTGAAACTAATGTAACATTGTATGTCATTTATACATTAATAATAACAAATTAAAAAGTGCTCAGAACTGTGTTTGACACATGTTAATCACAAGATAAGTGTTTGATAAATATTACAAACTTTCTGAGGGACACTGAGCCAGTAAGCGGTAAAATGGGATTTGAATCCTCACAGCCTGGGCTCTAGAACTGTCACTCTTCACCACTCACTATGAAACCCATGGTAGTAAAAAAATGTTTTTAAAGGTGTCCTCTGGAAAGCAAAAGTCTCCCATCCCCTTCCCTGGCCTCCATTCCCATTGCTCAGAAGTCATCAGCATCAACGGTTTCTCGGGGGTTCTCCATCAAAGTTAATACATGTATCCCTTTCATTTTTCAAATGGCTATTTTTAGAGGTTCAAAAAAAATTATAACTCAATGTCCAGTCCGTACCAGACTCTCCGTTATGAGTGTGAGGCGTCTATCTAGAGAACTCAACAATGTTTCCACATGCACTGAAGGACTTATGTTCTCAGCTGTGGGACAGAAACCAGTACAATTCTTGGTACCCTGAGAACTGAAATAAACCTCTTCAATGTTATCACTTTTAACTGATGTCCAAAGCATAATGCTTAAAACATCCAAACTTAGGAGACTGCACAAAAATGACATATTAAAAATACAAATGCTTGTTTTATATCGCTGACACATGTTGGTTAGGGATAATTGGGCCCAAAGCAGGTTCAGAAAATATTTTTTTAATCCACTGGATTTCCATGCTATGAATAAACTAGTTTTAGGCACTCCTTCAATGTGTGCCTTCAAGGAGGATGGGAATTGAGGGGCAGACTTTGGAAACTCAAGGGAAATCTATTTGTTTGTAACTGGCAGGGTATCACAATGAAATGGTCTTCAGCTTCTACTAAGAGATCCAATTACCATGGATTAAACAATTTAGGGTTTATTCTCAGACCTAAAAGGCTAGAGCTGGTACGGCACCTCCACAAAGTTCTTTGGGATTCAGGCACCTTCTCGGATTCTTGGGACATAACTTCAAACCTCAAGGTGAAGGTTGTTCAGGCTCACGTTATGGCTATGGAGCTCATACCCTAAGCAGGCAGAAGAGGAAGAGACAAGTGGGATGTTCTTTCCCACTGAATATTTCTCTTTAAAGAGCTTTAAAGACCTGCTTATATAGCTCACTGGCCATCCTTAACTGCAAAGGAAACTTAGCTAAGGGGACATCGTGGAAATCAGCTTTCCACGATTAAAGAAAGGGAGAATGGATGGGCGATAAGAGACATCTAGCTATCTCTGCCACGGGCACTCTCTCCAAGAAAAGATACCACTTTGCACAAAACTATTTTCTGAATGTATTGCCTCCCTAGGATCTCTGAGCTTTATACATGGCACCATCCTCCAACCGGATGCTCAAGCCAAAAACCTATGAGCCATCTTAGAATCTTCTTTCACCTTACTACCTCCCATTCAAACCTTGAGCATGTTTGGTGGACTGTACCCTCAAAATAGGTCCCATGCCTTTCTCCTTTTTTTTCTTTTTAATTAACCCCTACACTGAACGTGGGACACGAGCTCAGGACCCTGAGATGAAGAGTTGCACATTCTACCAACTGAGACAGCCAGGTGCCCCATCCCATGCATTTCTCAACTTAACCTCTATTGTCCCCTCCTAGTCTAAGCCACCCCCCTGCCTACCTGGTCTTCCTGCTTCCACTCTTTTCTTCTTTTTCTTAATGACATGTCCCTAGGAGCCCCCAGACCTGGGAAATCATCAGCTCTAGAGAAGACCTGGGAAGCTGCATTTTTCATAAAACTTGGAGTAATTCTTCATCATCATCATCATTATCATAACTGTGATGGTAGTAAAATACACATAACAGACCGTTACCATTTTAACCACTTTAAAGTTGACAATTCAATGGCACTATATGCATTTGCAATGTTGTGTAAGCACCACTTACTAGTTCAGAACTTTTCTCATTGTGGAAGGACGGAATGGAAATGGAAACCTCATATCAATGAAGCAGTCAAACCAATTCCCTGGGGGCACCTGGGTGCCTCAGTCTGTTAAGTGTTTGCCTTCAGCTCAGGTCATGATCTGTGGGTCCTGGGATCAAGTTCTAGGTCAGGCTCCTCGCTCCGTGGGGAGTCAGCTTCTCCCTCTGCTCCTCCCCA
>RCUC01130211.1:0-24258 GCA_003697995.1 Taxidea taxus jeffersonii | reverse complement strand
CGGCTCGTCCTTCCCGGCTCAGCTGGAGCCGGCTAGAGCCTAGAGCCCAGCCCAGCTTAATCTGGCTTAGAGTCGGCTGCACTTTTCACTGCCCCTCATCAGTATTGAGAAACTCGTCACTGGTCTGGTCTCTAGCTCGAGGCAAGATACGCATGGGTAAGACCTGATTAGGGCATCCTTTGGAACAATTTTTCCTGGTCAGACGGTCACCTCCTTTCCTCTTGGCTTCCCCAGGCACCGGGAAGACCTCTACGCTGGTCAAGTATGCTGAAAAGTGGTCCCAGAGCAGGTTTCTGTACGTAACATTCAACAAGAGCATCGCGAAGCAGGCCGAGCTAGTCTTTCCTGGCAACGTCATTTGCAAGACCTTTCATTCCATGGCCTATGGGCACGTCGGGCGGAAGTGAGCATGTGCTGCCACCGTCTTTGTCTAATTCCTGGTTTTCCCGTTGTGAGCGTCGTGATTACATAGGAACTCAGACACAGCAACACTGAGAATATGGAGCGCTTTCAGCTCCCCTTATAGGCAGGAACCGGAAAGATTGTAGTGATCTGCACTTCTGCCCTGTAAAGATACGTTGTTTGCAGATGGCAGTGTCTTACTGAGGGGGGCATCTCATTTCTCTGGAACTGAGGCACAGGAAGTCCGAAGGACTGGTCTGGCACACAGGCTCTCACCAGTCTGACGGATGGGCTTCCCTGGAACGAGGAGGGGGGCCGACTCAGCGGTCGTGCACTCGACCAGGGCTGCTGGGGCCTCTTACTGTTCCCTTGGATGGGAGGGCTTCAGGGAACTCGAGTGTCCCCTTAGGGACCTCTTGGAGTCTGGTCCACACCGTGGAGCAGTGGCATCTGCCGTGAGCCACTTCCTCTTCTGGGCTGTTACCTGAGAATTCCTGAAAGCCCGGTGAAGCCGTTTCAGATCCTGCATGGACCTTGCTCAACCTGTCTGGCTTTTGTTTTCCCCTAACCTATTGTGACATTTAAGGTGGCCAGGTGGTGTCACTGTAGGGAAGGGAGTTCGAGTCAGGGGAGACCTAAATACCACGTGCTAACAGTCAAATACCGTTCGTTTGGGCTGTGTGCTACAGGTACCAATTAAAGAAGAAATTGAATCTCTTCAAGTTGACCCCCTTCATGGTCAATTCTGTCCTTGCTGAAGGGAAAGGCGGATTCATACGGGCCAAGCTCGTGTGTAAGACCTTAGAGAACTTCTTCGCCTCGGCCGACGAAGAGCTCACTATTGATCACGTGCCGATCTGGTGCAAGAACAGCCAAGGACAGAGAGTCATGGTTGAACAGAGTGAAAAGCTGGTGAGTATCTAAATCTCTTCCCGGTCAGGGGTCGAGGATGGAGGCGAGGAGCTGGCATGATACTCTGTCCTGCTTGTCTTTCGTTCTTCCAAACTGCCGGCAAGTCGGACTCCCGGACCGCAGGCCGTCGTGCTGGCTGTGAGGTGGTGTGTTTTCTGTGAAGAGGACTCACAGACCTTCTACTTATTTTGCACGCTGGTCCTCTTAATTCAACAGATGAGGCTCCTCCTACCCAAGGCTTATAGGAGCTTGTCATTGGGTTCGAATCTAAAAATAAGGGATCTCTTTGCGGATTTTTCTTGTCTTTTCAGTCATTGGCCATTCTTTGTGTGGCTTAGTCATCCGTCATAAATCTAGAGAGCTAATCCAGCCTTTCTGGTTCATCATATCTTGTGCTCTTCCCTCCTCCACTCCCCGCCCCAGATCTTGTACTCTTTGAGCGATGGTCTGTCGCTGGGCTTGGTGCGGCCCCGGCCTCTTGCTCATCTCTGCACTTGACATTGTTCTGAGGCTGCCATGGAGCCGGAGGAAGGTTAGGGAGGTGACCGCCCCTCACCGTGTCGTGGTGGTGCCTTTGTTCAGACCTCTGTGCATGAGAATGAAAGGGATTTCAGGAGGTGTCTTTTCCAGGGTCTTAAACTGTGACTTGCCATATCACTTGCTTTCTAGAACGGTGTCCTTGAAGCCAGCCGACTCTGGGACAACATGCGGAAGTTGGGGGAATGCAAAGAAGAGGCTTACCAAATGACTCACGATGGTATGCCAGTTCCCCCTTCTTGACCCCGTTAAATGTGACTGCTCTGCTTGCGAGGTCTGACTCTTGCCACTCCCCTCTTTTAGGCTACTTGAAACTCTGGCAGCTGAGCAAGCCTCTGCTTGCCTCTTTTGACGCCATCTTTGTGGATGAGGCCCAGGACTGTACCCCAGGTGATAAACTATTCCAGACGTCAGTAGTCTCAAACACATAGGAACAACATCATGATTACGTAAGAGGACACACATGTGAAATGAGTTGATCATTCTTATTTGTCGTAAAGAAGAGGCACAGATGATAATTTAGTCACACAGAAATCCTTTATTGTTTGACTGTGGATTTCAGCAGTTGTCCTTTACTCCCCGCCCCCCAACTCAAAGCAAATTTCTTTTTCTGTTAGTGTTTTGCTTTGGTTACTCTTAAAATGTTGACTAAGCATAGGCCATCAGGCGACTGGGACCTAGACTCAGGCTGAGTGGGAAAAGCTAGTCAACTTAGAGTGGACAGTTTTTGCGTGGTTTTCAAGTGGCCGATAGAAAATAGCCTCTGTGGGGTCATTTTTGAGCTTTGAGTTACCATGTCAGAGAAGACAATTTGCCTCATTTTTTATTTGCTTATATGGCCTTTTTAAAGACTCCATCATTTATCTGGGACTAAAAATAATCTGCATACCTAGGCTCAGAAGTGGTTTCTCTTGTCCCTCATACAGTCGTTTCTTTGGGTTGCCTGCGTATGCCGCAGGGAAAGACAACTCCATTGTCCAGCGTGGCCTGGCTTCGTTTCATGAAGCATTTTCATCCTTTTCTGTCGTAACTACGGTTTCTTTGTGCTCTGTGAGTTGGCATTCCTGCAGCTCTTTCACTGTCCCTCTTATTGGTTGCAGCTATCATGAACATAGTTCTGTCTCAGCCATGTGGGAAAATCTTTGTAGGGGACCCACATCAGCAGATCTATACCTTCCGCGGTGCAGTCAATGCTCTGTTTACAGTCCCTCACACGCACGTCTTCTATCTCACACAGGTAAGAGCTCTCTCTGCTTCTGAGTCCCCAGAACCGTAGAAGCAGGCTTTGCGCTTCCCGCCCTCGCTTTCCCGTGGTTCCCCCGTGCCAGGCGCCCGGTCCGTCGCAGATCCTTGCTTCTAAGCGCTGGTTCTCTGTGGTTCTCGGGGTCTGCAGAGTCAACTCTGTGTTCGCCACACCTGCGTGTGCCATTGTCACTGCTCGCATTTGCACCGCTGACGCTTTCCTGGGGGCTGGGGCCGGGGCACCCCGTGGTGTGGCCATCATCGCGCTCTTCCTGCGACACACCCGGAGTCAGAGAGACAAAAGCGGTTCGCTCCAGACGTCCTGCGGTGACAGCAGTCGGACAGGAGGGCCTGCTGGCCCTTGGGCGCGTCTCTGGTATCCTTGTGAGCAAGCGGCAAGAGTGGCGGAAGCCCGTCTGCGTAGGGAAGTGTGCGGCCTCCCGGACCAAGGGCGCCCTTGGGATTGAGCTGGGAGCTCAGCGCGCTGCGCTTGTGTGTCGTTACTGTTGGTACGTGAGGGAACAGCTGACAGGCTCCGGTCTTTGGCATTTTCTCAAAAATGAAGGAAGTGAGCTGTGACTTCAAGGAAAACAACCGACAAATATTTGTTGCCAAAGATAAGATTCTTGCTTTCAAGTGAAATGAGAATTTGGAAAACTTGTGTCTGCCACAGTGAGCGCGACAGCTCGGGGCGTCCTCGGCCGTCTGAGAAAGCTGTCACGATCCTCCCGTTTCCAGTACCTGTCTGTGGGAGGCTGTTGGGGTATCTGCATAAATTATGGAGAAATCCTCTGCAAAGAAGATTTTTATCTTCTCTCCCACTTACTTACTCAGTCATTTGTTTGTATCAGTGTGGACTCATGGATATTTCATTTTATGTTTTGGGTTACGGCTCACTTGGAGTGATCCTATAACCACACAGTACTGTTCATCCAGAGTCTCGTGTTTTATTGATGGTCACCAAAGCGCAGGGTAGTTTATTACTCTAATTCATAAATGCATGGAAAGGGCAATAAGTACCATGAGACCATGAGTTTGGAGACAAGTGGTGTCTTTGCAGCTGCACTGATCAAAGAAGTAGGGTTTGGGGCCATGCTGTGAAGGGTAGGAGGCTGTTTGGCCCTGTGCCGAGGCGGGGGAGGGCAGGGAATGTCCAGGAAGGATGCTTGGGGCTGGCCGTGTGGGCAGCGGTTTTAAATGAATGTTGAGGGAGGTTTCTGAGGTGAGGGGAGAAACCCCCTGCTCCCCCTTGTATAATTTACACTTTTTCATTAGGTTTGATTTAGAAGGAAGGGTAGCTTTGCTTAGAAAAGTTTTCCTTTGGTCTTGGGGCAGGAGAGGAAGCGAGGCTGTCCGGGCTGTGAGGCCTGTTTGGGGTGCGTGCATCACCTTTTTCCTCCTGTGCTGCTCTTCCTGTTGTAGCGAGGGTACGGCCCGATGCAAGTTTGTGGGAAAGAGTCGTCGGACGGAAGCATAGAGACGCATCTGGGAGGGAGATAGAGACGCATCTGGCGGTGGGAGGGAGAGAGCGAGTGGGTGAGGCGTGGAGTTTGGGTTGCTGAGCTAGCTGGGCTGGTGGCAGTGGTGAGAAAACCAGTCTAGGTCCCGCGGTGGGAGAATTGCCCAAGTTGGGATCTGAGGGGAAGGGGTAAAGGAAGGTGGGTGTCCCGAAGGTTCCGGGATGGCAGCTGCAGTTCTGAAAGCTTAGGAGTCAAGTCAGTGGTCATTTGATTGTGAGCGGGTTTACCGTGGGGACTTCGCAGATCCCCTTTCAGGGCAAGGTGAGTCAGGGATCAGCAGTTGGGTTTGGCAAGGCTGGGACTTCGAAGGGGGCAGAAACGTGCTAACCTGCTTCAGGGAGGGGTTGTTGACTCCGTTTGTTTGGTCGTTTTCCCACAGAGTTTCCGATTTGGCGTGGAAATAGCGTACGTGGGAGCTACCATCTTGGATGTCTGCAAGCGAGTGAGGAAAAAGACTTTGGTTGGAGGAAACCATCAGAGTAAGGCTTTCAGTTACTCTTCATTTATTTGTTCCAAAATT
Organism: Taxidea taxus jeffersonii; assembly: GCA_003697995.1. Lineage (NCBI taxonomy): Eukaryota > Metazoa > Chordata > Mammalia > Carnivora > Mustelidae > Taxidea > Taxidea taxus. Next base: position 19,125 of record RCUC01130211.1, on the reverse strand, counting down.
AGTTTTCCTGTTTATTTGGATTTGCCACAGAGTTTGCGCTCTCTCCCAAAAGGTGGCATTAGAGGTGACGCCAAGGGCCAGGTAGCCCTGTTGTCCCGGACCAATGCCAACGTGTTTGACGAGGCTGTGCGGGTGACGGAAGGGGAAGTCCCAGCGAGGATACATCTGATCGGGGTAAGAGCAAGTTTCTGTTGGCTGCTTCCTGCACAGACCCAGACCTAGCCAGCGAAAACAGTCGGCTTCGTTCGGGTTGTGACGCAAGCAAGCGTTTGGGGTCTGGGGCGCCGTCTGCTCCGTGACTGAAGTCGTTGCCCCGGCCGTTCTGCTGATGTTAGCCCAGCGTTCCTACAAAGACCCAGTGAGGACCGAGGATCCTTCTTCCACTCTTCAAAAGCACTAGCGCCCTTCTCCTCTTTGGCTCTCCCCGCGAGGCTGCCGGCTGGCCGCCTGCGAGTGTGGTGGCCTGTGGTGCTCGTCGGCGTACGAACGAGGGAGCTGCTCCGCGTGGAGGGCCTGCACACCTGGGTCCTAGCTCTGGTTCTGTCACTAACTTTGTGTGGCTTGCGGCAATTCACAGCTTCCGTGTGCCTCATTCTCTCCATCTCTAAGACAGAAATAGTGCCTTTCCTTTACCTGGTTCACGGGGAAGTTAGGAGGAAGTGACGCGTGTATGACATTTCTGACTCTTCAGAGCAAAGCGACGCCACCAAAAGACAGTCACTGCTTTTATGAAAAACACTGTGTTCTGAGGCTCACTCTGTGTGGGCACTCAGTGATCACAGCCAGGGAATCGTAATCAGAAGGCGGGCGGAGCTTTCTTTTTCTTACTGATAAAGATTATACAGACAAGTCCCCGAAGTTCTGGAAATTAAAAGGAAAAAAAAATCACCCTTAATCTCAGGATTTCAGATAATAATTTTCCCTTTTGCTATTTATGTCTTTGTTCTTACAGACACACATTCCTACATCATTGCAGTCCCAGGGCACACACACTCATGCGGTTTTTAGTCAGCACGTAAGCATCTTCCCTTTCGCTGCATTAGTGACTGCAGTATTTCATCTGGTGACCGTAGTGTAATTCGGGGACCTTTGTCGTTGTAAGAAGATAGCGCTCTTGGGGTATGGCCCGCGCCGGGCATGGTAGACAGTAGGCGGTTGTCCCACCGTCGTGCCACGTGTCATCTGAGGCATGTGTCCACACTCGGGATCCCATCTGCTTTCCAACACTAACACGTGCGGGCTCATTTCGGTCTCTGTTTTATGTTAACGGTTTACGTGTCCCTTCCCCAAATGAGGACAAATCCTTGGAGTGTGCGTGGTCCCGGGCTGTGCTCACACGTGCTTCTGGGTAGAAGGGGCTACACTGTGACCCAGGCGGGCCCCCTCCTGCAGGAGCTAACCTTCCAGAACATACAACAGTCTGGACCTGTAGACATTTTCTAGCGTAGTCCTTTCCTCCAGGGACACAGCGGTAAGTATCACATGCCGCATGTCGTGTTCAGGTGTCCTCATGGCCTCCATCGTGGCCATCTTTCTGTTCCTGGACGGTGGATGGTTTCAGTTGCCCCTTTCGGACAAGAAATCAGCGTGCAGTGGGTTCTTGCCGCCACCCCCCCCCAACCTTTTTTTCTTTAAAACAGAGGAAGGGGGTGCCTGGGTGGCTCAGTGGGTTAAAGCCTCTGCCTTCAGCTCAGGTCATGACCTCAGGGTCCTGGGATGGAGCCCCGCATCGGGCTCTCTGCTCAGCAGCGAACCTGCTTCCCCCTCTCTCTCTGCCCGCCTCTCTGCCTACTTGTGGTCTCTGTCAAATAAATAAATTAAAAAGAAAAAAAAGAAATGTTTAAACGGAGGAAGAGTTTGAGGTACCATTCGAGACTTAGCGTCCGAGGCTCCCGAGCGCTCAGGCCTCGTGGTGGCTAGTGCTTTCGTGCTCTAGGAGGTCGCCCGCCGTCTGCGTGCTTTGGGTGCGATTGATGTCCGTTTCCACGAAAACACCTCATTTCAGAGTCCCATCTCCACGTTTGCTTTACTTTGTTTTGTTAAAACAACAGTAGCAAAACAAAACGGAAAACAACAAAAAACCAAAAATCCCACCAAAAAACTTTTTCAGGGGATTAAATCATTTGGATTGGACAGAATCATTGATATTTGGATCCTTCTTCAGCCGGAGGAAGAACGGAAGAAACGTGAGTAGCCTCCTGGCCGGTGCAGTGGATGGAAGCGCGCCGGTGACGAGGGACGGGAGAAGGCTTGGGCTTGCCCTGCGTCAGCGATCTTACTTTCCTCCTGGAGGAGGGTAGACCAGTGCGGCTCTCTTCCCGTCAAGAGTGGGATGCCCGAGGCCGCCTGTCGCAGAGGTCCTGAGAGCTTTTCCAGACCCTTCTCTCAGGAGTCTGTATTTCTTCCTATTGTCAGTCCCTTAGGCTGTCTTCCCTCACCATCTTTCTGTCTGCCTGGGCACCTTTACCCGCCGAAACCTCTGCATGGGCCCCACACGGTCATTTCTAACATCCTGTAGTGTATTTCTTTTCCGCACTGCGCTGTTTCACATCCCTGTGAAGTAGGTAAGGCTGTCAAGGGTCGGGCCCTCGAGCCTTAGTTTGGAGATGGAGAGGCTAAAGCACAGGTCCTTTCTGACTTGCCTAGGGTCACACAGCAGGTTAGTGATGCAGTCGGGACTAGAACCTGGATCCCCGGGGTTTGTGCTGCTGTTGGCCAGGAATGTGGAGCTGCTGCCGCGTAGCTTAGCATGGCTTGTTGTGTTAACCCGAGTGTGTGTTCTCCTCAGAGAACCTCGTTATTAAGGACAGGTTCATTAGAAGATGGGTGCACAAAGAAGGCTTTAGTGGTTTCAAGAGGTACGTGACGGCGGCCGAGGACAAGGAGCTGGAAGCCAAGATTGCAGTCGTCGAGAAGTACAACACCAGGATCCCAGACCTCGTGCGAAGGATTGAGAGGTGCCACATAGAAGACCTGGACTTCGCAGGTGAGGAGGACAGGGGTTCCTCACCTCCCGGCGGGAGGGCATTCTGACGGTCCTCTTCCTGGGGGTCTCCGGGGGGCCCAGCGGGGCTCTGTGGTGTCCCCACTCCGTCCCGGAGCCCGGGGGAAGGGGAGCAGAGCTGCTGCTCTTCCTTACGGGCCTTCAGTTCTGTCATGGGGGTCTGTCCCGGGTGGGACTGTGGGCAAGTGGCTCAGGGCTCCCGTGGCTCCGTCCCTTTGCCTGCAGACCGCAGGGCTGGGCCCGACCCCGCCAGCCCTGGAACGTGATTCCCAGGTAGTGGCCCGTCTGCGCTGAAGTTGCTCCTTCCCCGTCTTTTCATTTTTCTCTCCCTCTCTTTTCCTTTTCTCCTGTCGTTTCCGGTCTCCCCACCCCCACCACTGTCCCCAGAGTGACCCGTGGGCAAGGAAGGGTCCTGGCAGCGTCATAGGTTTCAGGAGCGTGGCGGGAAGAGCTCGCTTTTCTCTTCCCCTCTCCTTCCCTTCCCTGTCACGCCCCCACCTAACTGTGCGCTCTCTTTTGAACACAGAGTACATTTTGGGCACCGTGCACAAGGCCAAAGGCTTGGAGTTCGACACCGTGCACGTGCTGGATGATTTTGTGAAAGTGCCATGTGCCAGGCACAACCTCGCACAGCTGCCCCACTTCCGAGTCGGTGAGACACGCCTGCGCGCCGCCTACCCGGGGGGCTCCCCTTGTCTCCTGCTTTCTGCTGGCTGTGGTGGCCTCTTGGCAGGACCCTTCTAGAAGGAAAACAAAGACACCGCCTAGCTCCCAGTTCTTTATCGTCACACTGTGTGTTTGAGAAAAGCGTGTCTTGCGGGTCCGCCCCTCTCAGGCTGCAGGTGGGGCGGGCCTGGTTCGGCTCTCAGCTCCGGCTTTTCCACCACAGATGCTGGCTGCCCGGCCCCACAGGAGCTGCCCCCCACAGTGGTGGTGTTGCTGCTCAGGTTTTATTTATCAGAAAGAGAGACAGATAGACAGGGAGTGCGTTCACATGTAGCAGGGAGAGGCAGAGGGACAGAGTCTGGAACAGACTGCCGGCAGAGCACGGCCCCTGACTCGGGGCTCGACCCCAGCACCTGGAGATTGTGACCTGAACTGAAATTAAGAGCCAGACGTTTAACCGACTGAGCCACCCAGGCGTCCCCAAAGTGTAGTTTTTTTTTTAATTACTTAATTTATTTTTTAAAGGTTTTATTTATTTATTTGACAGAGAGAGATCACAAGTAGGCAGAGAGGCAGGCAGAGAGGGGAAGGAGGCTCTCTGGGGAGCAGAGAGCCCGATGCAGGGCTCGATCCCAGGACCCTGAGGTCATGACCTGAGCCGAAGACAGAGGCTTAACCCAGTGAGCCACCCAGGCGCCCCCCGCAAAGTGTAGATTTTTACAATTAAATCTCCTTTTTACTTAAAGAGGCCAGGAAATCATAAAAGAGTAAGCGCTTTGTATCATTTGTTTGCTTTTATGTAAGTTTGTACTCAAGGCAAGTTGTTATGTTCTGAGCATCTGTGCAGTTATTTTGGTTTTGAATCTTAGAATTAAACCATGTAAAGTTTTTCTACAAACAAACATTCTGCTGACTGTGGACTCAGAATTTGGGGTGTAGCCTACACTGGCAGGCTGTGAGTGGAAATGGTACAAACTCCTGGTCTCTGATGAATATATTCATTAACAGAGAGATGTGGTGCTGAAGGTAAGTCAGAGCAGAGTGGGGCAGCGCAGTGGCCCGAGGCAACAGTGGCTCCATATTGGAGAAGAAAAGTTTATTTAATATATTACTACCCTTTTTTTTTTTCCTCGCTGGCCATTGCATGTTTACATATTTTTATATTTTGCTTTATAACCACTTTATCAAGGTCTAATTCACATATAAAATCTGCCCGTTTAAAGTACACAGTCTAGGGGCACCTGGGTGGCTCAGTGGGTTAAGCTTCTGTCTTCGGCTCAGGTCATGATCTCAGGGTCTGGGGATTGAGCCCCACATCGGGCTCTCTGCTCAGCGGGGAGCCTGCTTCCTCCTCTCTCTCTGCCTGCCTCTCTGCCTGCTTGTGATCTCTCTCTCTCTCTCTCTCTGTGTCAAATAAATAAATAAATAAATCTTAAAAAAAAAAATAAAGCGCACAGTCTAGCGGCTTTTAGCGTGGTCACCGACGAGCGGCTCCATGCCGCATTCTCACCGCCATGCTGGGTGGGGTGACTGTCAGCAGCCAGGCTCCCGGGACACACTCTGCTTGTCATATGACAGCCCAAGACATTACCAGAGAGAGAGAGAGAGACAGAGACAGTGTCAGGAAAAGGGAAGAACGTGGGCTTTGGAGACAAGTAGCCTTGGGTTCTGCTTCCAGGCCTTGCTCAGCCTCGGCCCGTGTGTCCATGTGACTTGGCCTCTGTGAGCCTCAGTGTCCCCGTCAGTCCCACACAGCTGTCGTGATGGGATGTGGGGGGATGAATGAGAACCTCACAGGTGTTGAATGACCTGTGAACGGGCTCCCGGGATTTACCAGTCGCAGCAAAGGTTAAAACTCAGTATTTTGTGCCACTAGTCTGTTGGGTTTTTGTATGTTTCTGGAGTAGGTGTTTGCAGGAAGAGTTTGTGTATACAGCCAGCAGTCCTGAGTGGTTTTCCTTGGTGGGGGAGGCGGGGCCGGGGAGGGGTCGTGAATGTGTAGAGGAGAACACGCATGGTTTCAGCAGGCTCTGAGCTGACACCTTTCTTCCCTTCACTTTCTTTAGAGTCGTTTTCTGAGGATGAATGGAATTTACTGTACGTTGCAGTTACCCGTGCCAAGAAGCGTCTCATCATGACCAAATCCTTGGAGAACATTCTGACTTTAGCTGGGGTAAGAGGAATCAGTAGCACAAGTTACTTCACAGCAACATTCAGAGTACACAGGATTTGAATAAGGGATCAGTCTGTGACCTGGGAGGGCCTTTGGTTCAGGATCTTGGGCTGGCAGAGAAGGGCTTCTCCTGGGGCTCATGCGGGTTCTTTTAATTCTTTCCTGATTCAGCTTTATAAGTTCTTTTTAAAATATCCACTGCTCATATGTTTCTTAATTTCTCCCTTGCTCACTTTGTGCTGAACACTCTTGGGGAGACCCCAGCAAGAATGTTTCCTGTGTCTGCACTCCCTCCCTCCCCTTCCCTAGTTCGTTTTGAACCGGCAGCTGCTGCTACCACCAACAGACTTCTTTCAAGGAAAATGTCCTTGGGGAGGGGAGAAGGAATATGCAGGCACCAGGCCTCTTGTCCCGAGCTAAGATACAGGAAAGTGTCAGCACTCACTCTTTATCCCCTACAAACCATCCCCACCCTCTTATATGCAGTCCTCTTCTGCCCTTCCCAGGTTGGGGTGTAAGCCGGTTAGTCTTTTCAGTTTTATTGAAAATGAGAACAGAAGTCTGAGCTCACAGTGACTACTTGGTCCATCTTTCCCTGAACTAAATATACTTAAGCCAAAACCCAAAAACTTCAGTGTAAAAGTTACTGTAAATACTCTTTCTTCCTTTGTTGTCTCGAGAACAGAAAAGACTGTGCAGCCGAAGCGCCGTATTTCATGCTCTCTCAAGGAGGTGGGAATATTGGGAGCTCTGGAGTCTGAGCCGTGAACGCCAGCAGCTTTGCACCTCAGGGCCGGCCGGTGGTGTGGGGCAGTAATCGGTTTTTAATACATGGTCTGGAAGTCCTAGCGTTGTTCCGTGGTGGTGACACTTAGGCTCAGAACTGAATAGCGCCGTTTCTAGGCCCCGGAGGTGACATGGTGGCTGGAGAGCACCTGCCCTCCCCCAGCCTCCATTCTAGGTGCAGAGTGGGGCGATGACCGAGACAACACCCAGGATTTCTCTTCCCATATATGAGGAAGATGGTGTGAGAGCCTCCCAGGGGGAAGTTTTGCAGACCAGTATTCCGGGACCTGTCCCAAAGCAAAAGCTTCTTGCATGAGACTGACTCCCTTGTGTGTTGGTAGCACTTTTTTCTTCTAAGCTTCTCTTAGACGGGCCCATCTGGCCATGACATTGTTTCTGGAATTTGAAATCAGTTGCATGTTTCGCCAGGAAGCTTTGCTTTGCTGGGGCCTCCCCACGGGCGATGGCTTGTGTGTCAGATCCCAGAGCCAGAGCCCCTTCTTTGGGTTGTGTCCTTACGGGCACCTGGGTCACCCAGCGGTTCCCAGGGAGGACTTAGAGCCGAGCTTTGCACGCTTTTTCTTGAAGGGGCCAAATAGTAAACATGTCAGGTCTCTGTTGCAGGCCATATGGCCTCTGGTGCATTGGCTCAACTCTGCCAGGAGAGTGCGAGAGCAGCCATAGGCAACTCGTTAATGCGTGAGTGTGGCTGTGTCCCAATGAAACTTCACTGACAACAGCAGGGGCTGGTCTGGACTTGGCCCGGTGGTTTAGAGATAAGCAAAGTTGTTCTTAATCTCTGAGCTAGTACCCCAGGGCGGGGGAAGTAGAAATACAGTTGACTGTTGAACAACAGGGGGTAAGGGGCACTGAACCACACCTACCCCACCCGTACCCCTCACGGTTGACAGCGTTAGCTCTTGAGCCCCCTAAAACTTAACTAGTGGCCGACTGTTGACGAAAAAGATGCCTCACCGATAATGTAAACAGTCACTTAACACGGGCTCTGCATGTTGGGTGTATTGTATATGGTATTCTTGTGATAAAGTAAGCTAGAAAGGGAAAATTGTAAGGAAGAGAAAATACGTGTACAGCACTGCGCTGTAAAAAAAAAAAAATCTGTGTTTAAGTAGACCCGTGAATTTCAAAGTTGTGTGAGAGTCAACTGTAATTTTTATGGACGAATCTCTAGGAAGAGATTACATGAGTTTTGTCTAAACTTTGACTGCATGTATCTTTTTAGAACCTGGAATGTGGTTTTCTCTAGACTTGGTGCTGCTCTGGGGGCTGGATTCATCACAGAACCGAGCTGCCTTGTTGGTGACTTGTAGCTGAAGTATTGCAGAGCAGGATTCCGCTTCACGACGCGGGCTCAATGGGATTTTTTCTAACTTAGGAAAATTCTGAGGTATTTGAAAGTCAAGAAAGTAATAAATTGAATTACTACATACAAATCATATCTATATACAGTTGGAGTATATATCTCTCAAGAAAAAGTGGACCCCCCCCATAATTACAGTGCCATAACGTTATAAAATTTATAACAGTTCCATGGGGATTCTGCTACCCAGTCCATATTTGTACTTTGTGATTGTCTCGAAAATGCCTTTTTTGAGTTGTTTTGTTTAAGTCAGGGTCCAAACAGAATTCGGGGTTGTGAAGTCTTGTTTAAGTTTCTTAATATAGAGCAGTGTAAGATCCCCCTCCTTCCTTCTAATACGCTCGTGTTGGAGTGGGTGTGCTACAGAATGCGCCACGGGCTAGATTTGCTTTCTTATGTGGTTGTGTAGATCTCGGTTCCTAATGGTACTTGTTGATCACTTATTTACACTCTTCTACTGCAGATAGTAGTTACAAAGTAGTACCAATGTTCCTGTAAACAGAGTACTGAGTGTGATTTGAGATTTCCTAACAGCCCCGTTTCTCCATATTCCACTAAGGATGTGTGGTTGGAATATCATGTTCTGAGGGCTCTTGAAGTAAGTTCTTTTTCCTCTGTGGTTAGATCCGCCAGTATAATTATAATAAGATAGATCTGTTTGTTTACTATCTACAGGGATTGCTTTGCTTCTTTGTGACTTAATTGTCTTTTTTGAATGCATAAGACATTGATCTTTTCAACGTCAGAACTTTGTATCTTGTTCTATCTTTGTCCCTTTCAGACTCCCTCCACCATTGATAGCTATGTTTTAAAAATTTGTGTTCGATTTATCTTTCGGTATTTCTTTTTGCAAGTATCAGCAGATACGTATAAATTTTTCTATTCTCCTTTTTCGTGAAAGGTAGCATTCCCTAGCTAGTGTTCTGAACCTCACTTTGTCGCTGGGAAATGTGCGTGGAGACCACTCACTGTTATTCGCACATGCAGCTCTTTCTCATCTCTTGGGACCTCTGGAGTAGTGACTGGGTTTGTGTATCATGACTGGTGTAGCCCCTCGATGATGGCCACTGGGCTCTGTCCAGTCTTTTGCCTTAAAGAGTCATACTATGAGGCATCACAAGGCACAAATCATTTTCTGGTTTGCCAGTGCGTCCTGGGGAATACGTTCTAGAATCTCAGTTTCTAGGTAAAGGATAAATGGATATGTGATCTTTCTAGATGCTGCCAGATTTTTCACAGAGATTGTCTACCTGAGAGTCCCACCCCACCAGTTATGTAGAAGAGTCGGAAAGGCTTTTTAAAGCTAGTCGGAAGCTCATCAGTAGGTTAACCTACGTTTTATGGGGAACATGAATTTTCACCCATATAGAAAAGGATATGGAATCGAGAGAAATACTTCCCCCTTACTGAGGCTGGGTTGGGAAACATCTGTTGCTCCCAGAAGGGCTCTGAGGGAGCCCCGGAAACGTGGCCCATCCGTGTGAGCTGAAGTTTGGGCCCGAAAGCCCTTGTGTGAGAGGAAATACTTCTGCTTTTTATCACGAGGCATCTGTTTGGAGACACCCTCTTTGGAAGTGGCCAAGCCCCCGCTCTGCTCAGAGAGGAAGGCTGTGGGGGTGTTGAAGGCTCTGGGGCAGGGGACTAGGATAATGACATAGAGAATATGAAAACACGTGAACGGGGCAGCCCTGCATGCTGAGGCTTTAGAACAAAAGGAAGTCGTTGTTCCTGCGACCCAGAGTGAGAAACCACCGTGGTGTCTGTGACCAGGAGCAGGTCAGGCAGCCTCCTTCTCTCTCACCCCCTTAGAAAATCTAGCAAATCCCAGGAGCCTTTTGGTTCCTTTGTTTCCTTAAGTTTTGAGGAAGTGTTGAATGCAGTGTCGTGAAGTCATGTGGTTTCTCAGAGACAGCTTCTCGGCCTCCCAGAATCCGAGAGCCTTAATCCACGTGGCACAGGCGAATCCTCAGCACAGCGCCTAGTACAGTGCTGGCGCTCGGGAAGGGTTTGTCCCTGGATGAGAGTGGCCCCTGTCTCAGCCTGGGGCTGGGCCAGGCCCAATTCTGGAGGCCCCGGTGGTCCTCGGCACACAGCTCAGGTCTCCTGGCCGGACACTCTGTGGACAGGTCACTCATCACTCTGTGTTTCCGTGTGCTCATCTGTGCAGCTGGCGCAGGGCTGTACCTGCACTGAGAGGAGGGGGTTAGAGAAGGGTCCGGGTGGCCTGGCGGGGTAAGTGTCGGTGCATTGGGAGAGCGTGGGCTGGGGGCTCCTCTGAGGTGGTGACTGGTCTCGAGGTTATTGGTCATCGAGACGTTCGGCTCCAGGAGGGAAGTATGGGGGAGGGGGACTGGCACCTGAGGAAGACGTGGGGGTCGCGGCACGCATGCACTCATTCATTCGGCAGCTCTCATGGCGAAGCTCTGTCATCATGTGCCTCCTTGTCCTGGAGCTTTGTGTCTGCAGATCGCTGGAGAGAGAGGGAGCCTCACTGTTGCTTGGTGGTGAGAGAGCACAGGTTCTGGACTTAGACCCAGGTTGGAGCCACGTATCTGCTGTGGTCCATCTCTCAAATGTTTGTATAAGTGCCTCTCTCAACTCTTATGCCCTCCTCTGTGCGACCGGGACGAGGACAGGATCGCCCCCAGGAGGTCGTGGGTGAGGACTTAGGAGCCGGGGACTCGACGGCTAGTGAGGACCAGAGCAGCCTGGAAACATTTAAGGAAGGGATGCACAGGTAGTGGTGTCAGGTTCCTGAAGCCTGAGGGTACAAGTGAAGCTTTGGGGTAGGTTTTGTTTTCCTTCCTTGGGATAGCGTTTGCCACGGCTATGCGGGTCCTCCTGCCCACACTTGACTTTTGACGTGAGCCCCTTGGCAGTTCCCTGGATGATGGTGTTTCCAAGCAGCTCCTGTCTTCACACCTGTGGCACTAGTGGACCCCCAGGATGTCACGGAAGAATGAAGGTGGCTTGATTGATTCACCTGTTTGCTCTGTTGGCAGCCCCTGTGCCACGCCAAGCGCTGTGGTTAGCGCTGAGGAGTGCCGGTGACTAGACGAGTAACATGCTCCTGGCCTCGTGGAATTTAGAGTCTAGGAGGGAAGCTGTTAGGCAGTTTGGATCCAGCACCAGGGTTTTGGGGACTGGGAGAGTCTGCCACTTTGACACGTGCTGTATAATCGTGCCTTGGGCCAGGTGGCTGGTCATCTCTATGGCTGGGGCACTGTCCTCTCACTGCACCAGTGACTGTCTTCAAGCTAATTGTAAAGGAAAACTTATTTTTCCCAGGATGTTTGGGATTTTAAAGGTGTGGTTTGTTTGTTTTTAGGTTCAGAAACTGTTAGACCGTGAAACGATTCATTTGCCCAGTGGGAATCGCTCTGTATCTTAAAGATCCTAGTTATAGCACGGCCCTTAAGCAGAGCCCCTTCCAAGGGCCACTCTTATCGGAAGCAGAGTGGCCAGCACGGCTTCGGTCTGGCATACTGACCACTCAAAGACTGTTAATTCAGAACTAAAATCTAACACCCATGAAGGTGTGTTACTGGAACAGTTTTTCTAAAATTGCCCTCATTTTCAAAGGTAGCCAAATGAAGACTAGTTTGTTTGTAAAATTAGGCCAGTTTTAACAAAGTTGGCCTAATTGTTCACATAAGCATGGCAAGAATGGTGATTGCCCCCCCCCACCTTTTCTGGATAAATTTGCTCTGCTGGAACTTCTCATAAGGAGTTTCAGATGGAACTTCTAACAGCCTCTTGCGGCTGAGAAGACAAACGAAACACTTGGCATCAGACCTTACCTACAATACTATAGATTTCGGTGAATTCCTGTCTTCGAGTTCTTGGGGTTCCTGCACCTGCTGGGAGGTGACCTTCTTTACTCCTCTGGTAAGGCTGCTGGGAGCCCTGTAAGCAAGGTACCAGACCGATTTTTCCAAGGGCTTTCGTTGGTTCCATAAAGTCAGCCTTAGTTCCTTGAAACTGTCTGGTCATATCTGAGCCTATGCACATGTCCTTCAAATAGGACATTCCTGTCAAAGCCTTGGTAATATAACCAGTTTCCAGTTGTGTTCTGTTATAAGACCAGGTTCTCACCAAACTTATGCAAATACATACATTTCTGTAAAAATAAGAATAGTCAGAGTTTCTGAATTCTGGAGGGATCAGATTGGGAGAAGGTAAGTGTTCCATATTTGTTTCCAAAGGAATATTTTACCAAATTTCTCTAAGTCATAGCCTTAAATCTGGAAGAGCAAACAGAGAGCCAGGGATGGTTCAGGCAAGAATCTGTTGGAATGCAGTTTTCGCCTTAGTTGAAAGTCTTCATTAGGAATGAAGGACTCCCAGCTGCAGGAGCGCTGCCCATGGTCCTGGCTTGCAGGACCATCAGGGATTGCCTTGACTGAAGACAGCTGCCTTGCCAAGGGCGTGCCTTCAACCCACATGGTCACAAACCAGGACTCTTGCCCCCGTGTAGGATGCCCTGAAGAGTAATCCAACTTTTGGAACTCCTCAGAGAATCAGCCGAGGTTCTTATTGATGCCGAGTCACTGTTCAACTTGTGTCTGGTCTTGCGCACCTTCACTCCCTTCCCTTCCTCCCGCATCAGTCACTCCCTAATAGACTATTTATATAGTAAGTCCTCATACTCTTAGTCCTGACCATGCACAAAACTCCTTTCCGAAGATTCCCTTCTCACAAAACTTCTACAGCTTTACAGACTTCTTTCCCTTATTTCTAGTAAAGCAACAGCCTTAAATTAGCTTTAACTCCAAGTATTTTCCAGGGTCACAGGAACTTAAACATTTGGGTTTCTATCTTTCTGAATTTTATTTTTATAAAAGATTTTATGTATTTGTGAGACAGTGTGAGTGAGAGATCAAGGGGCGGGGGAGGTAGAGGGTGAAGCAGGCTAAGTAGGGAGTCTGATGCAGGGCTCAGTCCCAGGACCCCGGGGTCATGACCTGAGCCAAAGGCAGACGCTTAACCAACTGAGCCACCCAGGTGTCCCTCTTTCTGAGTTTTAGAATGCCCAGTTTTTACACGTTCTTGCCTTTAAACTAGAGCTCTTTTATAAATTAACTTTAGCAATACCACATACACAGGATGCAAACAAAATCTTAAAGGCCCAACTTCCAAAGATCTCCCTTTTACAAAACCTAATTGCAAGACGGTATTATCTAATTTATGGATTTGTTAGTTGGTCATTTCTGTCCTGAGTCTAATGACTATTGTGGCCAAGCAGTGTTGCCAAAAGTGATTGCCCAGTTTTGGAGAATGGCCCAGAAGATTGCATGTGGGAGAATCAAAGTGTCATTTCCCAGTTTCCAAGTAGAATGTGTCTGGTTTTATTCAAAGATATCAAAAGCTATAGCAACAGACAAACCAAACTAAGCCAAGAGTGACTCTGACCATTGGTTCCTCCCTGGAATTCAGGGCGGGGAGTTGGGGGGAGCTCCACTGACTGAACCAAACTGCTTCCTCACCAGCCTTTTCTGAAGCAAGAAAAGAAGCTAAGAGGCAGCTGAACAAGAGGAAGAAATCTAAGAGCCAAACCAAATGGGAGGAAGAAACGAGCTCTTATGCCATCAGATAGGTACTCACAAGAGATGTCTGCCCCAATCGAACCCCAAAACTGTTTCCTGCCACAGGAGTTAAATTAAGCCCTGAAGGTTGGCTGCACCCAAGCAGAAAGGGGCTCCAGGGACAGACCCTAGGACAGAGAGCCCAGGCAGCTGCTTGGACTCGTCACCTAATGGGGCCGCTGGCAGGGACCGATGACAAGCCCTCAGGAAGGAGCGCCTGGCTGGCTCACCAGATCTGAAGCTGAACCGAGCTCGTCTGCCCAGTGCACAGCAAAGACCGAGACATCAAGTATGATCAAGTTTATGCCTCAAGGAAAGGGTTTGTTGAGGGCAAGCCTCAGATCCACCTCCTGGAAGGAGGAAAGTCAGAGAAATTGAAGGGCACATGAAAAAAGCACATGTAAGGAGTTGCAGCTGTGTTTATGAGTCCTGTTAAGACCTTGGCTGCCATGCTCTGTGCTGTGTAGGACACCGGGACTTCGCCCGCCCTTCTCACTCAGTACTCTGACAAGCGCATGGGGGAGTTTTCCAGGCCACGTGACATGTGTTGTCACCACACACTGAAAGCAGAAGCAGTTGTCTTCCATTAAGCCAGACATGAAAACAATGTTACTCTTCCAAGTTTTTTTTTCTGAAAATACAGTTGTTTTTGATAAAAACATTAACATGTGATAGGTTTAATTGTTATTAAGAAGAATAAGCGTTATAGTTCTAAGATTTGCGATTTGGCCTATTATATGTCAGGACATCAGTCTGTTGTCATTGATCTTGGGCGGGGTCCTCTCTGACTCTTGGACACGAATGCTTGTTTCCTTCCCCAGATAGGGAAGTTCTCAGCCATGATTTGCTCAGCTATATCTTCTAGACCTCTCTCTCCCTCCACCCCCTCAGGGATCCCAATAATTCAGATATTGGAATGTTTCATGGCATCATTTATCTCTCTCAGTCTGATCTCTTAGACTTTAAGCTGTTTTTCCCATGCGTCCTCGGTTTCCTTCTTTTCTGTTATCTTCTGTCTCACTAATTTGTTCTTCTGCCTCCTTAACCCTGGCAGTCAGAGTATCTAGTTTAGACTGCATTTCACTTTTACCATTTTTAAGTTTGGCCTGATTTGATCTCATTTCTGCCCTCAGAGATTCTGTATTGTCACTAATATTTTTCTCAATTCTAGATATCAGCTTCATAATTGCTGCTTTAAAATCTACCTCTGATATCTTGCTTATATCCATATCCCTTAGGTCTGTGTCAGAGGCCTCATCTCTGATTGTTTTCTTTGTTAGGGGTTCTTCCTCTTAGTCAATCTGTTGAGGGGTGGTTGAGGGAATGTACAGAGGCCAAAGTATTAACCAAGCAAGATGCACCTGTTTTATAGGGAGATGATATTCACAAATGACACCACAGATAAAGGGCTGATACCCAAGATCTGTAAAGAACTTCTCAAACTCAACACACAAAAAACAAATAAGTCAAAAAATGGGCAGAAGACATGAACAGACACTTCTCCAATGAAGACATACAAATGGCTAACAGATACGTGAAAAAATGTTCGTCACTAGCCATCAGGGAGATTCAAGTCAAAACCACATTAAGATACCACCTTACACCAGTTAGAATAGCCAAAATTAACAAGACAGTAAACAACATGTGTTGGGGAGGATGTGGAGAAAGGGGAACCCTCTTACACTGTTGGTGGGAATGCAAGTTGGTGCAGCCACTTTGGAAAACAGTATGGAGATTCCTTAAGAAATTAAAAATAGAGCTTCCTTATGATCCTGTAATTGCACTACTGGGTATTTACCCTAAAGATACAGATGTAGTGAAAAGAGGGGTCACATGCACCCCATTGTTCAGAGCAGCAATGTCCACAATAGCCAAACTGTGGAAGTAGCTGAGATGCCCTTCAACAGACAAATGGTTAAAGAAGATATGGTCCATATATACAATGGAATATTATGCAACCATCAGAAAAGATGAATACCCACCATTTGCGTCAACATGGATGAAACTGGAGGGATTATGCTGAGTGAAAGAAGTCAAGTAGAGAAAGGCAATTATCATATGGTTTCACTCATATGTGGAACATAAGGGATAGCACGGAGGACATTAGGAGAAGGAGGGGAAAACTGAAGGGGAAATTGGAGGGGGAGATGAACCATGAGAGACTATGGACTCTAGGAAACAATCTGAGGGTTTCAGAGGGGAAAGGGCTGGGGGAATGAGGTACCTGATAATGGGTATTAAGTGGGGCACATGTTGTAATGACTACTGGATGTTATAACACACACATGAATCATGGAACACTACATCAAAAACTAGTGATCTGCTACTGTATGGTGACTAACATAACGATAAAAAAAAAAAGCATTCTAGAACTTCTTGGCTTAAATTTCTTATGTGGTAAATAGTAACAGGTAAGACTCATGTAAACAAACCTCCTTTGGAACCTGTCATATTTAGTAGTGTCAAGGGGTCCCAAGACCACGTGTTTGAGAACCCTGCTTTGGAGCTGTGCTTTTGCAAGTGTTGGTTGCAAGCCATTCATGATATATGAAACGAATTTAGTGGGCTATGATAAGTTTTTTAAAAAGCGAGATAGAAATAAAATCTGAAAGAGAAAGACTACACTGCACATAGGGTTAAATACTGTTTTATGAAACCATTCTTTCAGCCTTTGATGTATGCACGTATGTGTGTATAGAATTGTGACACTAAATGGGTTTCTTGGCATGCATTATGCTCAGAAAGTATGTAAACGCAGATACCCTTGCGTGTGTCGGGGGAAGGTGTGTACAAGCGTGTTCGTCACTGCATTGTGGACAGTAATTTGGAAACAACCCGAGCATCCGCTCCAAGGGAACGGCTGAATCAGACGTGAAGAGAGCAGTGTGGTCCTGCCCTGTGTGGCACTTCCATGAGCTAGATGGGAAGCAGGCCCAAAGTATAACACTTACGTCAACAAATACCTATAAAATGATACGTAGCCTTCTGGGTCGTATGTGTAAACGTAAAGCCCTTTTAGGATGGATCAAAACGGGTGCGTGCCAAATTCACGGCACTGGCTACCTCGGGCGGGGGGAGTAGAGACGACAGAAAAAGGGGATCGCAGCAAAACCCATCGTTCTATTTTGGAAGGATTTCCTGGTTTCATTGTCCCTTAGTTATTGGTGGGAACACGAGGGTTTATGTATTTTCTGTTCTTTTCTGCAGCAGGCAGACAGATCCTGTAAGAGAGAAAGCCAGATCAGTCCAAATACTGGATACAGGTTTTGCCACAATTAGATCAATAGCCCGTTGTGATCCAGAAAACAGGAAATCATAATGCTCGGCCAGCAGATATTTGTGGTTTTACTCGTCTGCCACAACTGTGTTAAATTCCGGGCACAGCAGACCAGACCCTGGTCCCTGTGCCTCTGGCCTTTCCAGTCTGGGAGGCTGTTAACCGTTGGTGTTCCCTGCCTGCCGGGCCCCGCGCGCTTAGCGTGAGTATCTCCTCTTCCCAGCAGTCAGACCGACCGGCGCTGCTGTCGCGCTGGACGGATGAAGAGGCTGAGGCCCGAAGAGGCCAAGCGTTTGCCCACTCGCTTAGCCACAAGCCCGGGAGGAGGGGACAGGCTGGTCCATGTGGGCACATCTTTTAAGGCCGCCTGTTTCAGCTCGCCTGGCTTGAAAAGGCAGTATGCAGATAATTTTTAATGGTTCTGGGACAGGTGGGAATGATAAAAATCCAGAAGCAGTCCTGAAATAACATTATTTCCTGTTTGCCCATCAAGCCCTTTTTTTAAAAACTGGCCATTCTGTCAACACTCCGGCCGAGCCGCTCTAAGCATCCTGTCTTGCTGACGGCCCTGCCGGCAGGGGACAGCCAAAGAGCCGTGGGCCCTCAGACAGTCGGTGCTCGTCTCCTGCGAGGACCCCGCCGTGTCGGAAGAGCGTTTCCCGCTCCGGCGGAGGTTCCGAGCTGAGTGCGGTGGCGACGTGGTGGTGACTCTCTCCCTCTTTGTGCTCAGGAGTACTTCCTGCAAGCGGAGCTGACCAGCTCCGTTTTGAAGACCGGAGTGGTGCGCTGCTGCGTGGGGCAGTGCAACAACGCCATCCCCGTGGACACCGTGCTCACCATGAGGAAGCTCCCCATCACTTACGTATGTGGCCTCGGCAGCCTGGGCTTTCTGTTGCGTTCGATTCGGTCGTGGGCATCTTCTTATGTGTGAGCATGGCCTGACAGGTTGGGCTATGGCCCGGAGCTTAACAGGACCATGGTTTCCCTGGAGGGCCCACTCCAGTTTTCCTCGGCTCTCCTTGTGCCTTGATAAATTCTGGTCGTTGCCCCCGGGAATCTGATAGAGTCGAGTTGACCCTAGATGGCCGTGTTGCATGTCTGCCAACATCAGAATGCTAACGCTTCGTCTCCTGGGGGAAAGTCCCTGCTGTCTGATCGTCCCCCTGACCTCTTTTTCTTCCCCCTCCCTGCAGAGCAACAGGAAGGAAAACAAGGGAGGCTACCTCTGCCACTCGTGTGCGGAGCAGCGCATCGGGCCCTTGGCCTTCTTGACGGCCTCCCCTGAGCAGGTGCACTCCATGGAACGTACTGTCGAGAACATAGTGCTTCCCAGACATGAAGCCCTGCTCTTCCTGGTCTTCTGACAGCCAAGAGGCTCTTTCTCCCCAGTACAGAATGCCTTGTATGGACTCGAGTTGCCTGAAGAAAGCCAGTGTGGGGTAGGGTTGTCACCCGAGACTCTGAATTCACGCACAGGGCATCTTTGGAGGAATACGAAGCCGACGAGAGTTGGACCTGCCATTTCTGCATTCCCTGTAGGTAGCCAGTTTCCGCCGCCCCTGCTCTGTGCACATCAGGCTGGGGGTGCGGGGGGATGTTCTTTTGATAAAAAAAACATTTTATGTATTTAAACTTTTATTACAAGGTTTCAATTAAACAGGCACTGTAGCACTGGCGTACCTCTGTGTGAGCCCTGGCCGCAGCCCTGTGGTTTTTGCACCTTCTCCGACTCTTTCCTGCTCACTCCCACACCTGGGTCCCTGCTCACATGATGCACCAAGCAGAGTGTGAGGCTTCATGGCCCGGCGATAAGTGACCGATGGAAGCATGAGGGATTTTTGTGCCGTGGGGAATCACACACGAAGAGACATGGTGCGTGCCTTCCTCGTTGCACCGGGGGTGCACAGTCTTAATGCGGGAGCAACATAATACACGAAATGACAAGTGCATACACATGTCATAATATAAGCAACATAATGCACGAAATGACAAGAGTGACAGTGGCCAGGCTTCTGTGTTTCCCAGCGGTAGAGCTGGGGATCAGAAATGCTTGACAGAGGAGTGGCGCTCTCTGGCCCCCGTGGGGGTGGGGAGCGGGAGGCCTAGGGAGAGATGGGGGCTCGGTACCTGGTTCGCTGCCTGGGGATGCTGGGCAGATGTACTAAGACAGTTCTTCCAGAAACCCATGACAGAACTGCCGTCGTCCAGATGTACATGGATCTGGTATTTCTACGTTTCTGCCACACAGCACGT